>PVKM010052020.1:0-10337 GCA_004027735.1 Carollia perspicillata
GGGAGCCTGTGTCTGTCTGATGTGCTGCTGGCGTAGCAGTGGGCAGGCTGGAGGAGAGACTGAGCCCCTTCTTTTTGTAAACGTCGTCCAAGTACTTGAAGAATACAGTCACGAAGGGCCACTGTATTACTAGCCTGCTTTGTGTGTGGATGTTATCTCAGTGTGGCCCAGTGCAGTAGGTTTCTGGAAACATAAAAGCTCTCATTATTACGAAGGTAATTAAATTGCATTCTGAGGAAGTGAAGAGCACTAGTAGCTTTTCAAGAGGGACAAAGAGCACTTTTGTCTTTTCTCAAGATGGGAAAACAGAATTTTAATGGAAATCATCAAGTTGAATTTGGAGTTTGCACTCCAGAAATGATTAGAGGGGAATGCCTCCTTTTTTTTTTTTTCATTTAAGTGTTATGGTCACTTAGTTTATATGCCAATAACAAGCTGGGGTTAGAAATCGACCCATCCAGATTCAGAAAAGAGGAAATGTTTCCTGATTCACATTTGTTTTTAGTGAAAGTAGTAGCCAAGGGTGCTTAGGATGTTGAAGTCATTCAAAAATATTGGCTGAATAAATGTTATATTTTCTGTATTTTAATTTATTTCATTATTTAAAAAAGGGGTGAATGACAGGGATAGTCCAAGTAAAAAGTAGCATAGAAAAATTGGTGCCTAGCAGTTTTATTAAGGATGCCAAAATATATTCAAGATTGAAGTAAAAAGTAATATTAGCCAATACTTATATAGTACTTAACAGTTTTCAAGTCATTTTTACATATGTGTCCACAGTTTATTCTCCACAGTGACTTTCTGATGTAGGTATTATAACATACAGTTTATTGATGAGGTAACTGAGACTCAGGGTTAAGTGATCTGTCTGAAGCCATGGGGTTATTGTATAGAGGTCTTATAATTCAGACCCACTGCCCGGTGTGATAAAATACAGCCATTTCAGCCTTGAGAGAAAGTCTCCTGTCCTTGTGTTTTATGTTTCACGTTTCACTATTAACTTTCTTTTTGTTAATAATGACTCTTTGGCCCCATTTTAGAATTTAGTATCTCATTTAATGTTTTAGGACCTATAGATTTACAACCTCGCTGTGATAGACTTTTCCTTATCTGTCACCAAAATACTGTAGATCGTGTTAAACCGAGTCCAGAGAAAGAGATGTTGGAACCTGGAAACCGAACATGACTACTACAGGCCCTGGCTGGGTAGCTCAGTCGGTTAGGGTGTCAGCCCGATACACCAGGGTTGCGGGTTTGATCTCTGGTCAGGGCGCATACAGGAAGCAACCAATGAATGCATAAATAAGTGGAACAACGAATTGGTATTTCTCTCTCATTCTCTCTCTCTCTCAAATCAATAAATAAAAAAAATAAAAATTAAATTAGACTACCGCATGATGTGAGGCCTTGAGGGACAGACTCAGCTGTAAGTAATGTGGGAAGCAAGACTGGGCAGACCTCCATGACGTCTGGCAGGGATGGAGTGATGGGAAATGGTGGCTCAAGTGCGTGGTTGTTTTTAGAATAGTGGTCGGAAGTGTTGGCATTCGAGTCAAACATTGCACGTACTCTGAGACCAGTTTTCAGAGTCTTCTATCACATGGGAAAAGAGAGTTTCAGGTACAGGACTGTTTAGCCGATCATTAGACATCCTGCCCAATCTGGATATGTGAATGCATCTTTATTCCCAAGGCGATATGGGCCATTCCTTTGATGTTTCTTTAGTTGTACATTCACTAGACCGTGGAAGTCCTGAAACAGTTTTCTACACTTCCTTCATCTTGGTATTTGTACTCATGTCACCTAGCTCATATCCATTTATTTATTTTGTGAAATTTTTCATTAGTTCTAATTGTGAACTCTATATCAATACATTTCACAGCTTTGTGCTATCATTATTTGTTTTTCAAGATGTTAGTCTGTTACTTGTTCATTTTTTTGACTTGTACTTGCAGTACTCTCTTAATTCTTTATCAACTTAGATTTAGCATTGGAGGCCCCTTAGAATTATTCACAGCAGCTCAAGAGACAAAATATTGTATTTAAGAAATTTAGAATTAGACAGATTCATATTTCTATTGTCAGTTCTTGTGGTTGACTTCAGGCAACTAATAATCTTGAATTTTTATCATTTGTGAAAACAAGGATGCAAACAGCATTAGATAAGGTCAGACATTTGGAAGTGCCAGGCACAAAAAACAACTCAGGAAATTACTTACTTTTTTCCCTATCTCTGGGTCTGTGTACATTAATTTATACTTATATAGTGTTTTGTGTTTTTACAGCATGTTTTTGAATTGTCATTTGTATGCTTTACACAACCCTGTCAGATAAACCGGGAGAGTAATTTTATTACCAGCTTCAGACAAATAAACTGAGAATGAGTTATTGCCTAGGATTGTGCAGCTAAATTGCAGAATCAGGACTTGAAGCCAGCCAGTCCCCTTAATCCACGCCCCCATCTATTTTCCACATATGTTCCTCATATGTTCACCATGTCTCTGCTCTTGCCAGTGGCCACCAGCCACCAGGATAAATGTGTCAGTTGGACCCAACCACCGCCATGCCGGTGCCGTCAGTGAGGTGACGTGTGGATGTATAATTCTGATCTCTTTTATTGCTAGGACCCTACTTATCAGGCACCTTGGTGTTTATCCATGAATTCTGAAAGGTCATTTTGTGTTTCCTGGTAGATAATAAATTGTCTTTGCTATAAAATTATAGGTAGTGGATTTTTTAAATAGGCTGTTTCCTGATGTACACTAGGCATTGGGTGTTTGTCGAACCTGACTTTGAACTGTGCTTTCATTGTGCGCCCATGCAAAGTTCCAGTGACCCGTCAGTACCAAAGCTTGCTTTCATCATGTTAGAGCAGCTAGTTTTCGGTTCTCTAGTCAGCTTCTTGATGACCAAATAACGTAGAGGTCCCAAATATTTTTTAATATTCCAAGTGCCCCAATTAAATGAACTAATTGTGATTCCATTCAGGGGGGTGCCCCTGTTGTATAAAGCAAGCCATTGTGATAATACTAAAACTACATTTAAAACATTTTAAAATATGTTTATTGATTTTAGAGAGAGAATAAGAGAGAAACATCGATGTGAGAAACATCGATTTGGTTGCCTCCCATACACGCCCCAACCAGGGACCAAACCCGCACAACCTGGGCATGTGCCCTGACTGGAGATTAAACCTGTGACCACTTGGCGTGTGGGATGGTGCGATAACCAGCTGAGCCACACCAGCCAGGGCTCTAAAAGTATATTCTAAAATAGTACATTAAAAGAGGATTTATGTGAAGAAATAACATGTTTGCCTTCTTTAAATTTTTCTCCCTTGATTCTGTCTCTCTTTTAATAAAAAGCCCTCAAAGTATCACCTTGATCTTGAGTATTTTCTTTTTGCTGAGAAATGAACTTTGCGGCTGTGCTAGATTACCAGAAATGAGAATATCTGAAAGCAACTGGAGCCCTTCGGTGGTGGAAGTTTGATGGTCACGTTAGCGTCATAAATCATGTGCTTCTCCGTTCTATATTAGGTCATGAGAGCAACAGCTGCCGCTTTTTTCTGCCTAGATGATGTTTCGATTAAGCTGTTTCTGTTTTTATTCACAAATTTACAGTTTCTCCTCTGTGTTGACATTAACCGGTAAATCTATTCGTTCCCATTACCAGCAGAGTAACTAACACTGTGGTTTTATATTTTCTCTCACAGATCCTTTCAAGCTGCGTATATGCCTTTAATTTGATGGACTATCTGAGTGATAGATCTTGTTTCTCACCTCTGTCTTTAGGCAAAATGTATATTTTTTAAGCTGTCCTCTCATTAAAAAAATAATAAAATAAAGCAGTGGCAGCTTTGTTTTATCGATTGACCCTAGATACATAACAGATACATTGGGCATCTAATTATAAAATGAAACAAAGGTAAAATGCCAAAGTCAAGTCACTCCATCAGATTTACAATACTCATTTAAAAACATCAGCAGAATTGTAGTTTTGTTTCATTGACTCGCCAGTTCTGCCAGAAAACCTCACTGTATCATAAACACCACAGATACAATTTTTTCAATATCCTAAGTGCTATAAAATGGTTAGGTCTTCTCTTCCTAATGTAAACCAAGCTGCAAAACACCGTTTTAAAACACCCCCTCGTAGCCACTAGTATCAACACGTTAGTAAGTTTTAAAGGTGGTCTGCAAGGGCGTAATTATCGTGGACAACTGTTGCTCCAGCGTTGGAAACAGCCAGCCTGCGACGCTGCAGTTCTCTCAGGGTAACGGACTGCAGTAATTGCCGTCTCCCTCCCGGGGTTCTCAGAGGCAAGCACCTCAACTCTGGCTTTGGCAGCTGCTCTGCAAGGCTTGGCTCCAGGGACTGGCTTCCTGTTCCTGCCTTGGTTCACATGTTGGGGTCCTGTGATGCACTCAGTTTTTTGAAGGCGTTAGAATCACGTGTTTGTGTTGTCCTTGATATGAGTATAGCAGACAACACTCTTGAGCAAACCTGAACTCTAGTCCAGATACTGCGAGGTTTCGTAGTGATGTGCCAAATCTAAGCATTCGGTAGCTGAATTGTTGGTGGATATTTTGGTTTTGTTAAACAATCATTTCGCGGTCTCCTGTGAATCTGTCCTATGTAAGTCCAGCTTTCTTTTGGGCCACTGTAGGGAATTTTTCTGGATCAATAGGAACCCAGCCTTTTCTTTTACAAAGCCTTTAATGGGTTAAAAAATACAATTTGCATTAAAGGAAGTCACTACAAAGTCAAAATAATGCCATATTTCATAAAGTTAAAAGTAATTTCTTAGCAAAACTTAATTCTTATTCCATGCTGTCTTCCTGGTTTTGATAAATATGTTTTTCACACCAGGTTTGTTCTCCAGTAAGATCCAGTTGAGTGCCATATATTGTTAATGATTGCGTTGGTATTGTGATTTATAATGAGAAATATAAGAGCAATAAATGTGCCCTTTGTTTTCTTAATGAGGTGATTTTTGGAAAGCCCCTTGGTAACCAAATTTGGGGACTGGTTGGCAGAAGAACCTACCAGGTGATTAGAGGGTTGAAACTTTCAGTCCCACTCTCTGACCTGGAGGGGTGTTGTGAGGGGTGAGGTTAAATCCATTGCCAGTTGCCAGTGACCATCAATCAGTCATCTTCTGTAACGAAGCCTCCCTAGAAACCCGAAGGACAGAGTTTGGAGAGCTTCAGGTTGTGAACAAGTAGAGATGTGGGGGGAGCGGCACCCTGCAAAGGCCGTGCAAGCTCTGCTCCCCTTCCCTGTACACTGTGTTATGTACCTCTCTCTGGCTCTTCATCTGTGTCCTTTTAATATCTCATTGGGGAGGAATAATTTTTCCTCCTCCATACAAAGGTTTTTTTGGTCAGTCTAGTAATCAAATCAATATTAAACAGATTCACAGGAGAAAAACAAATTTAATTTGGTGCACACTGGAACCCCACGTATGTGAGAGGTTCAAAAACACAGGCAAAATGGGGTGTAAGTGTAACAAGGTAATTTTGACTGCACAGGAGAATGTTCTTAATTGAGTAAACTTCAACAAATATTCTTAAATATTTAAGCTTGAATAGCCCTTATTAAACATTTAAATATGTTTAAATAAATATTATTTATCAACAGGCTCAGCCTCTTAAATCAGTGACGTGAAAAGGCAGACAGAAATTTAAAGAGCCCTGAGGAACATAACTCCAGTGTGTGTTTTTCCCACACCACCAAACAGTTCACTCAGTTCTGACGCTCTCTGAAGAGAGCGTCAGATTCCACAGGTTAAGGGCTCAGTCCCACAAGACTGGCCCTACTGAGCCCAGGCATAGGGGTAGGGGTTTGGGGCTTCAGAGGGGAAGACGGTCATTCACAGGATGTTAAGAACAGCAGATGTTCAGTGATTAGATATTTGCCCTGCCATACAGACAGGTCATAAAAATTTATTTTTGGTGATAGTGCTTATTATGGGCAAGACTTCCAATTTAAATTTTTTAAGGAAAGTTACTCTGAGCCCACTGGGTCTTGAATGCCTTTAGCTCAAAGTAATCCACATGCACATCTTGGGGAGGCCTGTTCTGAGCTGCCTCAGAGCCTTTATAATACACTGGTAAATGTGAGCAAATGCTGCTCTGACTCTGTGAGCTGCTCTAGCAAACTAATAAAACCCAAGGAGAGGGTGGTGGGAACCTCCGATCTATGGCCAGTAGTGACAGCCTGGACTTTCTACCGGCGAAACCACACTGCAAATGGTGGCTTTGTTCTCTCAGTATCTTTTAATCTGGGACAATACCTTGTATTCATTGTCAGGAACTTGTTGATTGGAATAGTGTCTTGTCTAGTGGCACACCTTCTGGATTTGGTTCCCTTATCCCTCCAGCTCGGTGCTGTTCAGTACAGTAACCACTAATTACACAGGGCTGTTGAGCTTTCGAAATGTGGTTAGTCCAAATTGAGATGTGTTGTGAGTATAACACATCTCTAAGACTTCGTACCAAAAAAAGGTAAACTATTTCACTAGTAATTTTTATATTGAATGCATATTCAAATGATAACGTGAACATGTATTACCAATAGGTCATGTTACTGAAATTAGTTTTCTTTTTCATTTTCTTAGTGCATCTAATAGAAAAATGCTTTTGTTTTCCAGGATATTTCTATCAGATAGTGCTTTTCAACCAAGTTTAAAACAAAATTGCTACCCCAGAATGACTTCATATCAGTTCTCTGAGTTGTAGTAGAAAGAGAAAATCGGTAGACTAAAATGTTTTTTAGCTATAGTTTTATAACATACAGTTGCTCTGACCTCTACGTAGAAGCCAAAAGACTTTCCATGGTGGATGTACCCCAGAGCATCTTGAGAACTAACATCCTCCAAGCATGGCGTTGTCCGGTAGATGCAGCAGCTGCTGCGGACTGAGTTCCCCGATAGCCGAAAGTGTTAAATAATGTAAACCTGTAAGTGTGCCACAAATGCTAAATATAGTTGGTGAGCCAGTGCTGCTGATTGAAAAGCAAAAAAAAAGTATGTGAGCCGATGAAACCTCACGCTTTATTTATTTATATGTCTGTTGTTTATTTTTAGCCTTGGAAAACCTTGACCAGATGAATGCCTCCAGTTTTGGAACCCTGGGAAATCAGCATGATTTCCAGTCCCCGGAGTTTGTGAGTATTACTACCCTGTGTTAAATTTGTAATGGTCAGCCAGAGATTTCTTACAAAGCGGAGAAAAGAAGGTGGCTTTTCTTTTTAATGGATTCTTGCCTTCAGTAGCTGTACATCTAGCAGAAGTCTCACTGGCAGTGACCGTGTGTTCAGAGCTGTGGTTTTGGGGGAACAGGTTGCTATAGAACTGTAGTGCCTTGGCATCATGCTCTGTGGGCTTATTCTTCATGCTGTTTGTAATCATCAGCAGGAGCTCATTCTGCAGTAAAATAGCATCATGTTTCCATGCTCCCCCGTTGATACCTTTGCTTTCAGTTTCTGCTCTTGGTAACTCTGGAAACCACTCTTTACTGAGCACGTACAGGTCCATTATCAAGTCTGACTCCCATTGCATTCTGGAGCCTGCAGCGATACAGCCTATGTAGGTGTATCTTGTTGGGCTAGGAACATTCCGTTGGTTATTCCTGCCAGCAGAGGAACTAAATTCTTGTACTGAATTGGACTCATTAAAGGTTAGTCATGATACCTAAACTTAAGGAATTAAAAATCTTATTAGATGCTACTGTGATTGTATTAATGCTTTGTTTAAAGAGAATGGAGCACGTAGGATACCGTATGCGGAATGTCCTCACTAACTAGGTTTTATATTAGATTCATTTGAAGGGAGGGATGGGAAGAAGTGTTTCTGACTCCTGTACCAAATTATTTCTCCAGATGTGTAGAAAAGCCAGGATCCACCTACATTTACTGATTTTTCCCCTGCTGCAAATGGCTTGTCTACCACTTTAGCAATGCAAAAATCTTTTTTTTGATTTATTTTCAAAGTGTAATATACAGTCACCACCCCTGCAATTGGCAGAGCACCATTACATTATTGATAAAGACAAAAAAAACAAAAAGAACCCATTATGTGTTTTTCCCCTTCTCACTCACTCTTTATGGATTTCCCACTCAGTGCAGCCAAGAGGAAGGAAACCAGGCAGTGCTCTGGCCTGAAAAGAGTTCGCACATAAAACTGTATCCACAATGCCATTTCATTTCCAAGTGTGGACTCCCGTGGTGTACTAGCAGATTGCCTACTGTGAAAATCACTTGGCTATAATAGAAAGACATGGTATTCGATGGCTTCCCTATTATATTCAATGAGATTTTCGGTGAGAGAAAATGTGAATGCTCACCAATATTCCCGCATCTTAAAGTAGCAGAGCAGTTTTGTGCCGTTCTAATTTCTGCAGTTAGAACCCCTGAAGCAGAATCGACACAGATATTTTGCATTGAGTATGATATTCGTACCGACTTTGGAATGGTGGCCCTTTTTGGCTTTGTTATTTTCTAACTGCTTTTTTCCCTGATAACCTGTAAGCAACATATCCGATCTAAGAAGAGCTCAGTGCAATAAGGTATTGTTGTGCTGGGTAAAAAAAACATGCAGTTTGTACCAACTTCCTGTGTGAAAATAAAAGTATTTTTCTCAGGAACAGATCTGAGTAGACTGCGACATTTGAGATCGGCATGCCCCAGTGTTGTCTGTGCCACAGGCTACACTGGTAATGACACTGGCAATCTTCTTCTGCCTTCAGTGTGGAGTTCTCAACTGCCACATGGTTTGGACTGGCAAGGACCACAGAATATACTTACTGTGACTTGTCTTAACAATGAGTCTGAGAACCTCCAGGCTCAAAGGAGATCGTTAGGCTCAATCCCCAGGATTTTATTTCCCACTCAAGCCTGCGGAGTCACTTCCTCAGACCACATTAGGGGAGTTGAGGTGGTTAATCACAGTTGCCTTAGGTGTGTGGTTGTTATCGATGTCTGTAGACGGGCTCTTATCTTTCTCTAATTGTGTGTTCACACCATTTTCAAGAAAGGATCTGTGAGTTTTCTTGTGCTTTATAGATTTTCACACATCCAACGCTCACTGCGTGCCACGTCTCTGTGTGGCGTGTATGTGGCTGCTTAGGTTTTCTCCTCAGTGTCACTGTAGCTTGTATGCTTCCCGCTCCATAGTAAACATCTATTTCCCAAACTGCTGTCTCCATGGTAAACAGGCAGGAGGTGTACAAGGTCCTTTGAGAATAAGGTACTCGAGGGAACTGGGCATGATATTTAATGTAGCCTTTTTGTAGGCAGAATGTTATACAGCATCAGTGAAAACAGAGGGCTCAGGTGGTGTGGGCAGATGGATTGGGCAAATGCCCCAGCAAAATCAGGTAAGTTGACCCAGCCCCAAATTTAAAATCAGAAACAGGTGCTAATATGAACTTGGGAGCAAAGAGAACCCAACAGCAAAGCAGAATTTGAAAACAGGAAGAAGACAGCGAAGAGTAAAAGGAGCTGTGAAATCACTATTCTGTCTCCATCTGGCAGTTGGCTGAGCTGCACTGAAATAAGGCACAGACCATGTTTACTCAGGCCTTATCCTCAAATAGTTCAGATTTTAGAAGGATCAAGAGCCTAGTGTTTTCATACAACAGAGTGTATTTATATAGTTTGGCCAACAGGGAGAACGAAAATGCTTATCGTTATTCATTTGTTTCCTTCGGAATTTCTGTTTTTCTTTCCTTTGAAACAAGGCCGAAGAGGGTGGTGCTTGTTGAATAGCCCTGTTTACCAGTGCGACAAGCGCGTTAAGGGTTCCTTCACAGCTCAGGTATCTCTAATGGGACCAGTCGGGCAAAGCCTGTATTGCCAGCTCGTCTGTGTAAATGACTGGTAAACAAGTGTGATGGGAAAGCCCTTGCCCCGCGCCGTGTGGCGGCCTGAAGGCAGCAGCCCAGCCGGTGTGCGGCAGGGCCCACTGCTTCTCCTCACTGGCTGCACAGTGTCCGTCCGTGGTCTGTCACCTGTGTGTCTGTGCTGCTCCTCTCCACCTCACACCCCACTTTGCAGACTGAGGCAGGTGTAGCCAATCCATGCTGAAATGGAAAAGGGTGAACGGAGGGTGAATGAACAAGGTGTACGTGTGTTTGCCACCCCAAAGTTCGTGAGGAGGTGGGAACATGTGGAAACCAGACATGGACCCACTCTGAGATGAGGCGGGCGTGTGAGTGCGGTGGGAGGGACCTGCTGAATGCCGGCCTTACAGAGAGGAACTTGGTGATCTCGCTGTGCTGGGAAACCCTCTCAGTCCGGTTCAGTTTTTGTTTAAGCACAGTGCAGATTGGTTT
>PVKM010052021.1:0-10338 GCA_004027735.1 Carollia perspicillata
AAAGCATGTGTGCATACGCGTGTCGGGTGGCTCGCAGGTGCAGTCCCACTGAAGGAGAGAGCATGCTGGAGTTCTGGTGTGACTGCTGCCCTGGGGGTGGTCGTGGGGGGTGTGCAGTGTCCCAGGGAGCATAGCCAGGGCTGGGCTCAGCGGGCTAGCATGGGGTAGAGAAGCAAATGCTTGAGGGGCCCTAAGGGCTACAGGGCCCCAGGCAAGGAGGCACCGTCTGGGACTGGCCAGGCCACCAGGCAACCTGCTTCTAGGACCTGCCGTAGTTCTCAAGGTTGCAAGGGTCATTGGCATGGGTCTATGAGCAGGTGGAGCTCCCCACATACACCCTGTGCTGTCCCCGCCCCCAAACTTGGTACATACCCCTTCGTGCCCTCAAACAGCCAACTCTTTGTCCCTCTTTCTGGAGTGCTGGCCCCTGTGCCACCTGAGTCCTGGATTCCTCCATTGGGGCACCTCCACCATAACTGGGCTTATGTCACCTGCCTCTCCTACCTCTTGCTGGCATGTCTCTGAACAGGGTCACCTCTGCCATCTTTCTCCTCATCACTGACCCTTGTAACCAACTCTGTGTAAATGTCTGTTGAGTTGATGGCAGTCATTTTCAGATGCCTGTGATGGGCTCTGCCTCTCTGACAATAGGGTAAAAATCACCTCTCGTTCTCATCACAATGGCTGATACATTGAGGACTCTAAGTAGCCAGGACCTGGACCCACAGCCTTCGCTCTGTTTTGCTGGGCAGTGGATCTTGGCTCGCTTAGGTTTGTAGTCACGTGCTGCTCTTGGCATTTTGTCCACTGCCTTTTCTGAATGTCTCCAGATGGTCCTTTGATTTCTCGCCTTTTGAGATGTAATGAATTTGGTGACAATCCTGGCTGGGGACTTGAACTCAGGTGGAAGGGCCTCTAGGATCCTTGGGAGGTGACCAGAGGCTCTCTGCCTTTGTCTCTAGCCTGGAGTTGGGAAGGGCTCCAGAGAAACCCACCCTTGAATGAGGGGCTGAGCAGAGGTGAAGTAGTCCCCTGCCATTCCATTCCCTGGGCTGGGTCCTCGAGAGGCTAGCCCTTCAAAAGATTTGGTGGGAGCCCTGGCTGGTGTAGCTCAGTGGATTGAGCACTGGCCTGTGAAGCAAAGGGTTGCTGGTTGGATTCCCAGTCAGGGCACGTTGCCTGGGTTGCAGGCCGGGTCCCCGGTGTGGGATGCATGAGAGGCAACCACAAATTGATGCTTCTCTCCCACTCTTTCTCCTTCCCTTCCCCCTCTCTAAAAAAATAAATAAATAAAATATTTTTTAAAAAAAGATTTGGTGGGAAGAAAACTCTGAACAGAGCTTCCCCTGTAACCAGTTGAGAAATGTTTGCTCTGTTGATGATGTATTTGTTTGTTTTTAACAGCTTTATTGAGATGTAATTTACTTACTAGAACATTTACCCTTTTAGAGTATATAATTCAGTGTTTTTAGTATATTCACAGCATTGTGCATCCATCACCAGGACCAATTTTAGAACATTTCCATCATCCCTGAAGAAGCCCCAGCCCCTAGCAACCGTAAATCCACTTCCTGTCCCTGGATCTGCCTGTTCCGGACAATTCACATAAGTGAAATCACATGCTTCTGTGTCTGGCTCTCTCACTGAGCATGTTTTCAAGGTCCATCTACCTTGTAGCGAATGTCAGTGCTTCCTCCTTTTCATGGTTGAGTAATATTCCAGTGTATAGATGGACCACATTTCATTTGTTCATTCACCAGTTGGTGGACACTTGTATTGCTTCCATATATTAGCAGTTGTGAATCACACTACTGTGAACACATGTACAAGTGTGTGCATGGATGTGTGCTTTCAGTTCTCCTAGGGCAGATAGATACCTATACGTGGTTTGCTAATTGATCTTTAGTGTGGTTATGAGCCCCTCAAGGGCAGAGAGCCCAAGTGCCCCCTCTCCCTCCCTAGTGCCCCTCAGCAGCCTGCTCCTGAACCTGTTCCCCATTTCCTTGCAGCTGATTCACCTGGAGATCAAGCCGGCCATCCGGAACCAGATCATCCGTGAGCTGCAGGTGCTGCACGAGTGTAACTCCCCGTACATCGTGGGCTTCTACGGGGCCTTCTACAGCGACGGGGAGATCAGCATCTGCATGGAGCACATGGTGAGTGCAACGGCGCCCCCTGCACCCAGGGCCCAGCCGCTGTCCCCAGAGCCACCTGGGCTTACAGCCAGGGAGACGTGACAAGAGGAAGGGTTCACATAGAATGGGAAGGTGGCCTGTGAAAGGAGGTCCCCTGCCTGTGTGTCCCTCAGGGTCCTGTCCTCAGAGATCACAGCGCACCTCGTTCCAGGGCAGTCGTCCTGGAGCTAGTCAATGGCATGTTAAAAATATGTATAGAGTCCTTTGTTTTTAAACACCAGACGCCCTCCTCCCAACTTTCCTCCTTCACTGGGTACAAGGTGCACATCCTTTCCTGTCGGTATATAGAGCGCCAGCCGGCTCTTTTTCGCCACTCTCAGGTGTTCTGGCACCCACATATACCAGTAAAGGAATTTATTAAGCTCTTTTATTTGTGGACACTGAAGTCCCTGCCCTGTTTGGAATGATGATGCCTCAAATGTTCTTGCACAGAAGCAAACATCCCTGAGGGATAAAGTGGTACCAGTAGAACTGTAGGGCCCAAGGATGCATGCAGCTGAAATTTTGATCAGTATCTCCAGAGTGCCTTCTAAAGAGAATATGTGTACAGCTGTTTGGGAGCTGGGGGTATTTCCTTTTGTGTTTAGAGAAGGGGGAGACAGACAGAGACAGACGTTGATTTGTCATTCCACTTATTTATGCGTTCCTTGGTTGCTGCTTGTATGTGTCCTGCCTGGCCATCAAACCTGTGACCATGGTCTATCAGGACAACACTCTAACCAGCTGAGATACCCAGCCAGGGCCAAGGAGCTGTTTTAAAGATAAAGCCCGGGTCTGCACCTAGCTCAGGTCTGTGGAATTAGAAGCTCTGGGGTGGAGTGTATTTTTTTCTCAAGCCACCAGAGTGTAGTCAGCTGTACCCCCTGGTTAAGAAACTCTGGTCTTGAAGCTCAAAAATGGGTGGGATTGGGTATAACAAAAGCAGAAGTGGTCAGGGCTGAAGGCCTTGAGGGGAAATGCCTCCGACCCTCTGCAGAGCCCAGTTGATCGGGTACCAGCCTCTCTGCTCCCTGGCTGGATGACGGGCTCCAGCCTGGCAGAGCCCTTGCAAAACCAGGATGCAGCATAGCTTTAGGGACCACGGCGTTGGTGACAGCTTCGGTTATGTCTTGCAAATGTGCTACCCGTGACAGTTTTGTAATGAAAGCAGGAAACAAATTTGAGCAAGTGCCCGCACAAATGCATTGTGAGCGGGCATCATGGGGTAACGGCTGACAGCTGGGAGGGAGTGCGGGCTGGAAGGCATTTCCCGTCCTCCCGCTTTGCCCCTACCCAGCCTCCAGATCCCCACCAGGCCTGCAGGAGCCCCATTCCTCACCTGGGAGAGAGAGAGCCTATCTGCCTGCCTGCAGGGCAGAGTCACTGTAGACAAGAATCAAGTGGGGGAAAGGACGGAAGCCACTCTGTGGTCTGAGGGGCGCCTCTGTACTGTAATGTAACAGCTCCTCCTTCCTCCCCTCCCTGCTCTCCCTTCTCTCCCTCCTTCTTTTCTCTCCGCCCTCCTTTTTCCCTTCTCTCCTGCGCTCTTGGCCATCCCAACCTGTTCTCCCTCAACATCATGAGAATTTGAGCCCTGGCTAGTGTGGTTCAGTGGACTGAGCACCAGCCTGTGAACTGAAAGGTTGCTGGTTCAATTCCCAGTCTGGGCACATGCCTGGGTTGCAGGCCGGGTCTCTGGTTGGGGGCCCTGTGAGAGGCAGCCTAGATCCCTCACACACTGATGTTTCGCTCCCTCTCTTTCTCCCTTCCCCTCTCTCTAAAAGTAAACAAACAAAATCCTTAAGGGGGAGTGGCACGGCCTGGCACCCCTCTGCTCCCGCTTCTGTTCTTGGTGAATGTAAAACATCAGTTTCCAGTATTTGGTGTCTGCACCCCAGCAGCACGCAGTCCGAGCCTCCAGGAGGCAGAGAGCGAGTACTAGCCATTCTTTTTATTTATTGTGCTCATCCTTTAAAAGTTCCTAGTTGGATTTTTTGGTTCACTTTTGTACCAAGCATACCAGGACAAAATAACTATATAATGCCTCAGTGAAAAGACAGGCTGAGTCGGGGCCTGTGCTCTCTCCTGCTTTCTCCTGATCAGAGTTATGCTCCACAACTCGGGGGCCGCTGATTTTCAGGGCTGAGACGAGCTTAAAGAGGGGGGCTTGGTGAGGAAGACAGGAAGAGAGCAAATGACGCCAGATCAACGAAGGGCCTTTGCTGTCCCCTCTCCTTACAGTATTTTCACATTGAATAAACCCCTCCAGAATTGATCCGTGTGTGCGTGGGTTTTCCCTCGTGGTGGGACATTTCTTCTTCGTGGGTTCCTGTGCCGCATTGTGGGGCACTCCGCATGGTGGTGGAGGCAGCGTCCTGGGGTCAGGCCTGAGCCCCACTGCCCACCTCTTAGCCCTTGGCTCTGGATGGGATTCTCACCCCTTCTTGCCCGTCAAGCCAAAGGTGGAGGTAGTGCCTTCCCCTGGCCCCAGTCACACTGGATGTTGAATAAATATCACCATCGTCACTGGGGTCATTTTTCCATATTTCTCTGTCACTTTCATTTCTCTTTTTTTTGCCATGGTGACTTCCCACCTGATCAGTATCCCATGTTGTGGAACCATTCCCGGGTGGAGAGCAAGGCTCCATGTCTGCACAGGGCCATGTGGGAGTTGGCTCTTATTTATCCTTGGGAAGGTTCCAGCTGCAGCTTTTGAGAAAAGATCCCTCATTGATAATAAAGCCCAGATTCAGCAGAGAACGTTATGCCTCATCTAGCCAGAGTGTGTTGGCCTTTGGGGCTTGGGGACAGCAGGGCTGGCAGCTTCCGGGTGGCCTGAGACTATTATGGGGGAAACACAGGCGTGGACCCAGGGGACAGCAGGTATCTCAGGGCAGAGTAGCTGGGGAGCTGCTTACTGACCACTGAGGGGCTCTAGTCATACCCACTGAGGAATGTGCCCCCCCCTCCTGTAATAATGAAAAACTGAGCCCATCATCAGCCACTGGGCCGCTCTGCTGTCAAAACAAAGTCAGCCCGTGTAAACCAAATTAGAGAATCCCCAAACGGGGAAAAGATGCATGATACGAGCCCACTTACGTATATATTTAAAACTCTCTGTTTCTCTGTGCATATGGATGTGTATGCAAATGTGCAGAAGGATCTGGAACACTGTAAGTCGCACTTTGGGAGAGGCAAGTGGAATCACTGGGGGATCAGAGTGCTACTTAGTTACGCTTAAATTTTTGTAAAAATACACATTCATGTATCATCCGCTTGATAAAAGTAAGATTTTAAGAACATTTAAAACACATGCACACAAAATGAAACTGTCTGGTCATGCATAAAGATAGATTTGGGGTCAAAAAGACCTAGTTGTGACATCTCCTGCACCACATCCTGTGCATGTGACTTGAGTGAATGAGTTACCTTCTTAGCTGTAGACCAGGGGGCCTGGGGACATTGGCACAACTAGGGAGATGCTGGTGGAGGTCAGGGATGCTGCTCGACACCTCACAGAATCCAGGACAACCCCTACAGATAATGGCCCGGCCGCAGGGTTCCCAGTGCCAAGGGGGACACCCTGTAGAGTGAGCAGTAGTGTCCTTCTTGGAGATACTTTGCCTTAACTCTGGAGACCCTGGCCTGGTGCCTGGCCCACTGTAGCCTCCCTAGAGATGTCCTCCCTGCAAGTCCTTATTCAGTGAGCGTCACACACCTCTATGAAAATTCAGAATGAAAGGACCTGTGTTAAGGAACAGGGATTACAGTTAAAAAATTTTTTTTAATTCTTTTAAGGTTGATTGATAAAACAAGAAATGAGAAGAATAGAAGGAATTTCCATCTCGCCCTGCAGGTAGAGCGGAGCGGGCCGGGCACCCTGGTCAGAGGAGGCTCACCTTCCTGGGTCCCTCCTCGGCCACACCCACCCTCTACAAGTTTGGGTCCCTTACTTGTTGACAGAGTCACACACATTCTTGACGCTTCAAAGTGCATTGGGTTTTCTGGATCTTTCCACCACGAGCACAGCTGGAGTGCCAGAGAGGGGAGACCTGGGCATCTCAGAGGCTTCTCCCCGCCCCCAAGGGCAGCAGAAGGTATCCCAACGTAGTGTCACCTGGGGGCTCCTAGAGCAGTGCAGAAGAGGGGACGCAAGCTCTAGGGCCACCGGTCTGCCAGTTCAAATTCTGGCCTCGCTTAACCCTTGAGCCTAGGCTCCACTTTCCTCTCTGGAGTGCAGAGGAGAACAGGGCAGGCTCTGGCCTGAGGTTGGAATTTGGCCATGTCCACCTAAAGTCCTAGGGGCCCTGGCAGGCGTATCCTCAGAGCCCCACCTCTGAGGAGGCATCCAGCCAGCTCTAGCAACACCCTGAGTTTTGGTCTCCAGATTTGTTGCCAGGCAGCCTTGCACAAGACTGTTATTTCTGTTATTTCCTCATTGTCAGGTGGATTAGGGGCTACGCCCAGGGTGGGGTGGGGAGGATCAACTGGGATGACCTGTGTCATGTCCTTTACAGGACAATCTCCGGAGTGATGGTGGCAAGCACAGGACAAGACCTAAGGAAAGGGGCAGAGCTATCATCCCCAGGTGTCCTCTGTGCCCCTGGGGCAGCAGGTCCCTTCCTAACTAGGCGGGGGGGCTGTGGCAGGGGGAAGGCCAGTCTGCTTGGCTGCCTTTCTCCTATGGTGGGCGCTTGTGGGCATCGCCTTTGCTCTCAGTCCCTGTCCCACTTGGGGCTGTCACAAGAACCCAGGCCCAGAAGTAGATAGGTCTATCTCATACGCCCTTGAGGTGGTTTCAGTTGCAAGCCTGGTGGCTGGGCCTGCTGCTGTAGTGGCAACCTCAGGATGGCTGAGTCACGAGGAGCGTGCAGGTACTCTTTCCACTTCTGCACTAGGTGTGCTGTCCTGAGGCCAAGGGTTGCCTTTAGCTGTGGTCTGGCCCCTGTTTCCCGTGGAGAAAGTCAGGCATCAGCTCTCCGGGAACCAGGGAAATGCTGCATCCTTACACTTGTCACTTGAGCGTCCCTCTGGGATTCATCTCTGCAGCAGCCCCACCCAGCCGCCTGCTCAAAGCACTTGCTTTCTCTCTCCTCTGCCGCCCCCAGGACGGTGGCTCTCTGGACCAGGTATTGAAAGAAGCCAAGAGAATTCCAGAAGAGATCCTGGGGAAGGTCAGCATTGCGGTGAGTGTGCAGGCGCCACTCCCCTGGCCAGCGCAGCACGGGGAGCGGGCATGTGCTCCTAGCCCCATGCTAGGCTGCTTTATTCTCGTTCCTGCCCTCTCCACGAGGCCGGTGGTATGTGTCACCTCACCTCCTGCAAAGACGGAGAGTGCTGACGCCAGTCTCCACCAGCTCTGGTACTGAACAGGGGCATCCCTTTGCCCATAAAATAGGAGCAATGCTTTCCTGCCCCATGTAGGTGCCAGGACCCTGGTCGTGTGGTCTCAGGCACACAGCATCCCCCAGAGCAATATCATGAGTGTTTCCTCTCTGACTTGGTGACAGAGCCACCACACCCTTTACCCTGTAAAAGCCCTGGCACCAGAGCACTCGACAGATGACACGTATCGGGCGGGTCCAACTTGTGAGGCAGGGCAACTAGCCGGACACTCACAACCTAACTAACAGTGTGTCAGGCCTTGTCTCAGCTTCCCTGGGCCTCAGCCCCTCCCTGGAGACGGAGGGTTTGGCAGTGGCTGCCTCGTGAATGGGTGGGTAGGTGGGTGGTCATGTGAGAATCAGTGAGGTCAGCATCTGTACCCACCAGTGCGGGTGGCACTGCCATCACTTTGCCTCTTTTCTTGTTTGTCCCTGTCTGAAAACGGGTTCCCTGAGCTGGTCCCACACTCTTGCCACTCAGATCTGGCCCATAGGCCGGTCCAAGGAGGCTCCCCCACATGGTGCTTGCCCTGCTGACCTCCTTCCCTGTGACTCCCTGGCAGGTTCTCCGGGGCCTGGCATATCTCCGGGAAAAGCACCAAATCATGCACCGAGGTAAGACGCACAGGAGCCCCTCTAGGGCCACTGGAGCGAGCGGGTGGGCCTGAGCCATGCCTCACCCCCGACTCCGCTCTCAGATGTGAAACCGTCTAACATCCTGGTCAACTCCAGAGGGGAGATCAAGCTGTGTGATTTTGGGGTGAGCGGGCAGCTTATCGACTCCATGGCTAACTCCTTCGTGGGAACTCGATCCTACATGTCTGTAAGTCTCCGAGAAGCATTTTAACATTGCCCACCGTGTCTTCCTCCCTCTCCCGTTGGCTCTTCCCCATTTTCCAGAAGCTTTTCCAAAAGCCTGCATGTCCTCGTGATATACTTTCTTCTTTCTTTGCTGGATTTCTTCTCTCCAAAATTCTGATTTCCACCATGTTCTCACTCAGCTTTGTCTCTGGGAATGCCTGCCTGGTTCCTTCCCACTGGTAATAGAAATCCAGTCAAGGAGAGTAGTCAGTTAATTTCTGAACTGAGAAACTAGCCCTCAGGTATTTTAGGACACATCTGGGTGATGACTGGAACAAATTCTGAGAGTTTAGTCTTGGAATTTTTGAAAAAAAAGACTCTAGTCTTGGAATTTCTGTCTTTCTTGGGACTGTCATCCTTTTCCAAAAGTGCCAAGGGTTTGTGTGGGGTTTTAAGGGCTGCTTCCAGTCCTGGGTGGAAGCTTCTGTCTCCCGAGGTGGGCAGAGGGAGGAAACAGTATCGCTCTTGTCTCTATGGGGGGTGGCAGGAGTCGGGATGGGGCTGTGAGGGAGCAGCAGAGAGACACTCAGATGCCACCCCTGGCCCAGAGAGCCACCGCAGGTGGCAGTGTTCACTGGTCTCCCTGTGGACCTTTCTTTCCTCTGTCTTACCCGACAGCCGGAGCGGTTGCAAGGCACTCACTACTCGGTGCAGTCGGACATCTGGAGCATGGGCCTGTCCCTGGTAGAGTTGTCCATCGGAAGGTACCCCATCCCCCCACCGGATGCCAAGGAGCTGGAGGCCATATTCGGCCGGCCCATGGTTGACGGAGCAGAAGGAGAGCCTCACAGCATCTCACCACGCCCAAGACCCCCCGGACGCCCCATCAGTGGTACGGCCTAAGTCTGGCCCTTCCAGTTTGGATGGGCAGTGACCTGTGCAGGGAATGCCATGTTGGAAGATGGCAGCTGCCTCCCCTCTGGCCCCTCTTGGCACCACCTGTCCCCTGGGTTTTGCTAACTGTGGTCAGCAGTCCTTAGATGGTCCCGAGGCTTTCAGGGACGTGCTGGAAGCAGCACTCCTGACCTGTGCCATCCGGGACAGCTGCACCTGTTGTCACCAGCTGGTAGGATCTAGAAGCCAACCCCTCAGCCAAGCCACTGGTTGAGTTGGTTTTTCCAACATTTTATCACAAAAATACCCAAGCGTACAGAAGGGCCAAAAGGCTTGCCCAATGAAGGTCTGTATGCCCACTGCCTAGCCGCTGCCCGGAACATTCTGCTGTGTTTTGGCCAGGCCTTCCTGGGAGACCCAAAATTGAAGGGAATTTGACTTAGAATTTCCTTGGGTGGTTTGTTGGACACACAGGCAGCACAGCATGGGAAGGGACAGGAGGCTGGGGCAGGCACTGGGCTCCCAAACAATTCTCAGTGGCCGCCTATAAGGCGGTCGGCTAAGGGGTGGCCACCAATGAGGCAGTGAGCTAAGGGGTGCAGGCTGATGCTTCCATCGCTTTGAGTGGGGAACAAGGGGGAGAGTCACAGATGAGGTGGTAACCTGGGAACAGCACTTGACAGGAAGGGAGTCGAGTTAAATGAGAGTCCAAAAGAACATACAATGGACTGTGCTCAGTTGGTTTCGTAACAGTTTTATTGAGATAGAATTGAAGTAGCATATGATTCACTCTTTTCAAGCATATAATTATACAATTCAGTGGATTTTTATATCCTCATGAGGTTATCCAACCATCACCTCTATCTAATTCCAGAACATTCCATCACCCCAAAAGGAAACCCCATCTCTACCCGCTCTCCAGCCCTGGCACCCACCAGTCTGCTTGCTGTCTCCGAGTTTGTTCTGGACATCTCGCGTAAATGGAGTCATGCAGTGTGTGGGCCTTCATGTCTGCCTTCTCTCACTGAGCATTGTTTTTTCTTTTTCTTTTTAAGATTTTACTTATTTATTTTTAGAGAAAGGGG
>PVKM010052022.1:0-10339 GCA_004027735.1 Carollia perspicillata
CTCTGCCGCCATCTTCCCTCTAAAAATATTTCTGCATGGCTCAAATGTTGTACCAAAGTTGGTGTTAGCTATTGAGCTACATAAGGAACATATTATTTATGAATGAACTTTATGAAATTAAAGAATATTCTGGGTAAATTAGTTCTAGCTCTAATTATGGTCTAAATGGATCAATATGCTATATAGATTCTACTGTTTTATCTAGCTATTAAGTGAGAAGAATTACTGACTAAGGTCTGAGAGACCTGGGGTGGATCCCAGCTCTCCAGGCTGAATGACATTGAGCAAGGCATTCAATCTCGGTGACAGAGATCTGTCATTTTTAACAAAACATTAATGATTCTTGTCTTTTAGCACCCAGGGGTGTTATGACAATTAAGTGCAGAGTTTATCTTAATACATCAAATATGGGAGGTTAATTATTATAGTACATTATTGAATGTGGATATTATATATGATCATATATATAAACATTCTGTATAACTTTACAATATAGTATGCCTATTTTTTAATGTATCTATAGTGCACAAGACAATAATGTACACACAGAGTCATTACCAAAGTTTTCTGAATACTATGGTCCATCCATTTAAAATTTTCATTTTTCATCAAAATTGTGAAGTCATTCTAGGGTAATGTTTCAGATCATATGGAGACTACAAAAAGACTATGAGTGGGTATTCATCTGTGATTTCCCTTCACAACCTCATGATTTCAGGGAAAAAAAGCCAAAGAAAAAAAGAAAGAAAAGTGAACTTCCGTGTACTATTTTGTTGTTTGTTCAATGAAAACTTTTTGGCAAATGATTTAATCAGTTGTTTGTGCTGATTGGCTAACTAGAATGCATTTAACCAAGTGTAAAACACTTGGTCAATTTCATTGAGTCCATTAAAGTTGACAATTTTATTTTAAAGAACACTAATAACCACACTTGGATCATTATAGCTAGCCCCAAATTGCCAAATGGCTTGAATTATTCCTTTTTCTCTCTTGGTTTTTGGTAAACCTTGCACAAGCATAAATATTCAAGTCCAAATTATCTATGGCATACCCCAAATCTGTGTACATCAAACTAAAACAAAGCCACCAGGACAAGCATATATGATGCTAAAAACAATTGATTATCTTCTGGTCCTTTTTGTGGATGGACCAGACCACAGCAAGGGCAGGGAGAGCAAACCAAGCCACAGGCTTTCATGATTGTTTTAATTTCAGGCCAACTCATCTACCACTCTAGAAGGATGAGCCTCTTGCTTAATGAGACTATGGCTTATCTCACACAGTGAACAATACAGATAGGCAACTATGTAAATTATTAGGTACATGGGTATGATTAGCATCAGTGGGAGAAGTGCCCAGATTTTCTCAAATGCATGCTTGAATTTACATATAAAAATATCTTTACCTTCTTATTGTCTATGAAAATAAGCCTTAAACTAAATGTATAAATATATTGTTTTTAATCTCATACTTCATCGTTTTCTCCTCACCAACAATAATAGAAATAGCTGTATTTAACATGTATTGAATGTTTACATGGTTTATCTCACTTATTATTCCCATTTTATAGATGGTGAAATCAAGGCTTAGAGGGAGCTAGGTAACTTTCCCAAGGCCAGAGAGCTATTAATTGATGGAAGTGGATTCAAACCCATGTCATCCAACTCCAGAGCAGGTATGATTAACTACTACATTATTACCCATATTTTTTGGACTATAAGATGCACCCCCCAATTTGGAATGAAAAGGGGTGTGTGTCTTATAGTCCAAATGTAGCTTACCTTGGTTTGCTGTGGGAGGGGAGGCGGTAGTGGAATGGGGTCACAAATTATTAAATATTTTACCACATTTTTTGGTTCAATTTTTTTTCCTATTGTCCTCCTCTAAAACCTAGGTGTGTGTTTTGGTCCAGTGCATCTTATAGTCCTAAAAATATCTGATGTTCATGAGAACAGAGATCTGAAAACACCAATGATAAAATCAAGAATGAGTATGACGGTGCTCAAAAACAAACTTCTTACAATTAGACATATCATTATATGCCACTAACAGTTATCAAATAAAATTGTGAAGTCCATTCTATTATATTTTGAACTATTTATTGATATTCCTGTCTTCCTCTATGTTTGGTAAGCTTCTCATAAATGCTCCTACTAGCAAGGCAAGGTCATGATTTACTTACCTACTGGTTATATTTTCTAAATCTTGAGCTTTCCAAGGAGATAGGTAGTTCTTTATTCTTCTCGTGTCTCCAGTACTTGCACAGTCTTGGAAATACTGACTAAGACTGTTGAATAAATTTGGCAGCTAATCCTCAGGAAAATAAACAAGATGACCTTTTGAGTACCTCCTAACTTCATTGTTCCTTGACACAGGTCTTTATCTATCTAAAACATTGAAACATCTCACTGGAGTAATGCAGTTCAAGCTTTTAGGAATGTTTATTATCTAGCTTTAATACTGCTGAAAAATAACCATTTCTTAGCATGATGCATAGCATTTTCTATATTTTAGCATAGCAATGGGCTGGACAAATCAAATACATATACTAATATCCTAGCAATAGTATTGCTATTCTTAGGCAAATAGCAGGGCCTATCAATATTCCAATGCCATGAGATCCTTGAAAACAGTGAGTTTGTACAATGTGGTAAATGAGGCCTCCACATGACGTATATCTGAAACTACAAGAACATAGTTGCTGGAAAAATACACTTCGAGTTTAAAAGCTAGAACTACCAATTTTTAGATGTGGAATCTTGGGCATCTTTAAAATTGGGGATCATAAAGGGGTCTTATAAGACTTTTGTGAAGGTCTAATGCTTTAAAGTCACTAAAGCATTTCCAATAAGATCTGGCACAGAGTACTCAATATCATTTATATAATTTCATCCGGTTTATTTATTTAAAATTCCAATAATTATGACAATTATCTCTTTCCATGTTTGCTTTGGAATTAGAAAAAAATGAAGACAACTGGAACATGACATTTTTGTCTCAAAATGTGTTTTCTAAGCACAGTTTTGTTTTATGTCTGATTTCAATGAAAAAGAAGCCTAAGAGATCTGCCGCCTATATGCAGTGTGTCTATTTATGTTAACTTATCCAATCATCAAATTGTTGTAATAAATGAGGCTTAGAGAAATCGCTTAACTTCGTTAGTCACACCACTAACCAGTGACTGAGTTCATATTCAGACTCACTTCTAACTGATTCACAAAACTGTTTTTTATTCCATGTTTTAGAAAGATTTAGAGATACTGGAGTTATTTTTAAAGATTCTTTAATCTACTTGTACAATAAGTACTATCTGTAAACCAACATGTTATGTATCTCATAAAAATATGAAATAGAATTTTAGAATGCTGCTTAGAATAAACACAAATGCAATATGTTAATAAATCCACAATATCCTGTGATTATATAGTTTCTCAACCAACAGATCATACAAAACAAATAAAATTTCATAATTTAAAGAGGTCACATAGCTCTACTACAGATTTTTTTTCTATGACATGGGGATAACACAAACAGAGAGGAAAAGTCTTGTTACAAACTCTGTGGAGGACTTACAACAGGCCTAGAGGAACAGTGAAGCCCCTTAAAGTAGCACCTAGCACCCTGAATTATTACTGAATGAATGAATGAGTGAATACATATGTATACAGATGCATACACAAACAGAAAGGGACCTTTTTTACAGTCCATGAAGATAACCTGAGAACACTTGCTGGCACTTCATTAACAAGGGAACTATAATTATCCTTCTTCCTTACACATGAAAACATCTAGAATGGCTTTTCCCATGAATGCTAATGTCAGGAAGGCATGAATTGGTATTTTTTCATGAAAATGTTTGTGTGCTCAAATATATTTGGCAAATACTGAACTCTATAACCACCTCTTAGAGATTCATCAGGTTCATAGGCAAATTACAAGCTGTAAGACATGTTATGGTAAGAAAACCCGGAAATTCCCTAAGCTATTTGATCACAGAAGCCCTTTGTCTCACAACAGGCATTAGCCTCAGACAGAACTAGTTATCGAAGGTACATAATTTGGGAAACAATTTTCTACATTATTCTTATCCATCAAGGTGCCAGCCAGTTCCCTTTTGATACTTCGTATGATTAAGTTGTTAAATGTTCCTTTTAGTATTTGAAATATAAGGGGGTAGTTAAGAGTTTTCACAAAAGGAAAATCACAATTCCTGAAATGAGTCTTGAAATCCCAGAAGTCACCAAAGCAAGACCCCTGCCCTCTGTAACGACAGTTTATGGGCATCCAGGCAGCAACACTTCATCTCCCTAAGTGCCCTTCCCCTGTTTGCTCAGCTGTGTGCTTCAAAGTGGTCCCGGAGGAGGAAATGGCTCTGGCATTCTTAGCAGGTCACACAGTTGAAGCCAACTGCAAAGATGCTGGGTAGCAAGTGATGCCTTTGCAGGTTGGGGACAAACAAAGCAAAACAAAACAACCACTCCTGGGAAATTTTGTGGCACAGTACAGTCACTAGCAGGTAGGGCTACAAGCTTCCCACCATGGGACCCCTCTTCATAGTTGCCAGTCTCTAAAAGCTCTACGTATGATTCACTGAACACTGCCAGAGAGCCTTTGAGGTCTTGCCAGTGTACACTGGGATGGTGAGAGCAAGGGTGTCTGTCTCTGGATTGTGATCAATGTGATACCTTCCAAATCCCTTTTAAGAAGATATGATATCCTGGCATATAGCCTGATTCTGGGATTTCCCTGGTATATAAAAAGCTGAAGGAAAGCTACATGCTGATAGTACATGATCTTATACACAAATCAGCACACCTTTGCTTGTTGGAGATGACATTCTGAGGACTGTACTAGGCCTTTTAGGAGGTGAAAAATGAGAAACATAGTGTTCTCTCCTTTGCCCCTCAATGGCCTCACAAAATAATTTGATAAGTTAGCACAGATCCATTTTTAAAAGGTGAATTACCATACATAGCAATTTATAATTAGCATCAGGTAATAGAATAGGTCGCTTTCACTGGAGGACGATCTCCAGGTAAGGAGAACGACTTTGAGCAAAAACTAGGACAAAGCAATTCACCAGCTCAGTGAAGGAGGGAGAAGTAGAGTTTGGGTGAAAAAAGTTTAAGGGGGAAGTATAATATGAAAATGAATCTTGGATTCTAGGCTAAAGAGTACAATTTAGGCATTAGTATAGTTTGGGGAAAGGGAAAGTGAGCTACCTAGCCTCACATACCTGTAATGCTACATGTGTCCTCTTCTCCTAAAAACAAAATCCATTGCTTCACTCTAACTATTCACTCTAACTATTTACTAAATAGTAAATAGCTATTTACTATTCCCTACATGTACCATGTTCTCTCATGCTTTATCTGTCAATGCCACTCTCACTCTTTGGAATGCCTTTTCCAATTTTGTAGGCTGCTGACCTCACACCATGGTTTATGTAATTCAAATATTGCAGCCAACCTGCCATTGACTACAAATGTAACATCAATGTAATATGTAGCATCAAGGCTCAAACTACCTGAGTACTTGGCCCATTATATTACCATGAGACAGCACCTCCCCCTCCATGTCTCTTCCATGATTTCTGAGGGGTTCTTATGAGACATGTTTATTTTCATTTCTTTGATTTTGATCTGTTGCTTACAGGACAACTATTTTTAAGGGGGATCATCTCTCCTCTACTGTTGCACTGACCAATCATTTGCAATCATTTGCACTGAGTCATCATTTGCAAGCATTCAGTTGTGGCCATGCCAAGTTCTCAAAGGGTCAGAGCTCTGCGCTGTATCGCCAACTAGAAATAAGGGAGGGGGATGGGGGAGGAGTGATAAGTGATAATGGAATGGCAAGTCTTTTTGCTGATTCTGTATTAAACTTTCTCATTTAAGTCTTCTTTAAATTACCTAACTCAAAATTATTAAGCAGTGCCAATAATTCCTTGGCTTCCATATCTGAAAATTTCATTCAGATATGGCTGGGTCTATAGTTTATATGATGTCATCAGAACTTAATTTGCTCACTGAATCTATGTCTTGACTTTGCTTTTCATTTGTCTACTTAGGCTCAAGCATAGGCAGAGCTGACATCCATGACCATAGAAGAGTGTCTTCCCCACAGGCACTTGAAAAATGCACCTAGATAGTCTCTAGTATATCTGTTTTGATATCTTAAGCCAAGGGTGTTAAACTCATTGTCACCAGGGGCCACATCAGCCTTGTGGTTGCCTTCAAAGGGCCAAAATAATTTTAGGGCTGTAAAAATAAATGTAACTACTCCTTAACTGTTAAGGAGTTGAAATTACATTAGGCCCTTTGAAGGCCCTTAGAGGCTGATGTGGCCCCCGGTGAAAATGAGTTTGACACCCCTGTCCTAAGCCAAGATAGTAAAGATTGAATATACTGATTGAATAGGTCTGTATCATGTTCCACCTAAGCATCTAGGGGTAGATGAGTGCCTCCTGAAGCATTTGGCCTACGACTAAAAGAGAATTGCTTCTTAATAAAAAAAGGCCAGGGGGGCCTGGCTGGTGTGGCTCAGTGGGGTTGTGGGTCAGGTCCCCAGTATTGGGTGCTCAAGAGGCAGCCACACATTGATGTTTCTTTCCCTCTCTTTCTCCTTCCCTTCCCCTCTCTAAAAATAAATAAATAAAATCTTTTAAAAATAAAAAAAATAAAGGAAAATTGGGAAACCAGAAAATTAGTAACTGGAGGTGATAGTCAAAAATAAGAGCTGCTCATTACTGCTTCAAAACAACACCATTTGAGTCCAGGGTCTCTCAAAGTCTTTTGCCTTACCAGCTCTCCTTCTTCTATAAACCTTCAACTCATTTTCCAAAAATTAATCAGAATTACCCCAACAGTCTCAGAAAAAGAAGGGAGGGCAAATAGTTTGCCATATTATTTATCATCCTTGTCTCTCTGTTCTTATCCCACCAAGAACTATAATGTCCTCCAAACAGCATACTCACTCCCCTCCCTCATTTCATTCATACATCAGACAATAAACAAATATGCCAAGGAGAACCACTGTGGAAATATTTACTCACCAGATTCACTAACCGAAAATCAACCTGGTTTGGCCTTAAGTAAAATTGTTAGCTATGTTTAAGTTGCAACTCAATCACTGCTTCTTTTGGGAGTCCTTTCAGGTAGAGTTGGTCATAGTTGAGGTCCACTATTGTTTATTACTTAAAATTCCTGTTTATTTCTTTATGCTTTGCTATTCAAAATTTATTCCTCCCTTCAAGCATGAGGGTCTCAATATTCTATTCCACTTTTCACTGAATCACTGAGTACTAAATTCAGTATCTTTCATTACTGAGCCCTGTATACCTAGAATGATGACTAATAGAAAATAAATCCTCATAAAGGTTTGTTGAAAGAATATTCAATATATAATGAAATAATAAATTGTTAAAGAGTTTGTTTAGAAACTTCAGTCTGTTGGCAGGGCATCTGTAGGTGTTTCAAAGAGGAGAGAGGAGGTAGGAAAAGGTTAACTTTATGTCATCTATGTTTTTTACACCCTAGAAGCTATTATTAAAATTTTCTTGAAGTTCAGTGCATAATTCAATTTCAAGGCAACCCACAAAGCAAGTTGATTAACATGTTCTGTGATCTCTGGGAATCATAAATCTATTATAGACAAAACTGGCAAGAATACACGTAAACAAATAAATATAGAAAACAGTAATATAAATTTAGATTGTTCACAAGCACTGGGTAAAATATATAACACAGGCTTAGAGGTAGTAAAAAGAGTTTAAGGGGTGGCAGTTGAGGGAGGAAACAGAAATTGGATTTCTACACAAAACTCAAAAGCCTAATTTTACCTGCTGATTCATTTAAGCAAAGCAAAATGATACAAAGCCTTTCCATTGAACAAAACCTCAGGCAAAGTGATGGACAGATTCGTTTTTAAACATTTACCACTGATGTTGGAAAAAGGAATCAAAAGGAAGCAAAGGTTTTCTAAATCCACTCCTCCCTCCCTTTAGAATCTCCATGTTATTCAAGCAAGAAGAGCAGTTTCTATGTCTGTCCCTAAGGTTCATTTGAAAATTGGAATGTCTCTTCAATTCACAGAGAGCAAACTAAAAGAGAGGGGTGATATGTAAGTTTATAAAACTAATTGAAAATTCTGATTGGGAGAAATTGTCCAAAATGAAACTACAGGGAGATCAAGGGCATACAGTGTGTCAATGGTCTACCATGGTATCACTAGACCTATAGTGGATTGCAAGGGGACCTGGCAGTGAAAGGGAATCATACTGTTTTCCACACTATCCTTTTCTCCCAGGTGAGGTCACTTTTTATATAAATATATATTCATTTACTCAATATATATTTGTCAATGATCTATTAGTCATGAAGAACCTTGCTAGTGCTAGAGATTTGGAAATTTAAAAAAAAAAAAACTTACTCCTGCTTCTGTTTCTGCTAATGGCAATGTATTTAATGTTAGATTACTTACAGTGCAGA
Organism: Carollia perspicillata; assembly: GCA_004027735.1. NCBI lineage: Eukaryota > Metazoa > Chordata > Mammalia > Chiroptera > Phyllostomidae > Carollia > Carollia perspicillata. Next base: position 8,490 of record PVKM010052022.1, read on the forward strand.
TAACAATTATAAAACTTAGACAAAATATAACATATAACTCTTTGAAGTGACTAAAGAGCAAACAAAAGGAGGCTGAAATTAGACAGTTTTCAATCGTTGAAAGAAGTGAAGACCACTGGGAGAGATCCATCTGTATATAGTTTTCCCCCTAAAAGATTCCTCAAGGCTCACTACAAAAAAACAGCTTAATTTTAAGCAAAAATATAGTCTTGATTTACTTTGGATATCAGAGTATATACTATGTACTGGTAAAATATCTGAACATCGATAGGAAGGAAGCCAGAAAAGAAAGAAATATGGTTGAGAGGAGCTCAAAATCCCCTCAAAATCTTGCTTGTCCCAACTCTTCATGTGTGGGATATACTAAAAAATTCTCAATGCGAAACAACAGATGGAGGTCTAGTTTCATTTTTCTGCACAGTTCTGTATAATTTTTCCAATACTATTTATTGAATAAATTATCTCTAGCCCATTATATGTGTTTGTGTTCTCTGTCAAATATTAATTGACTCTAAAGGCATAGGCTGATTTCTAAGCTCTCTATTCTGTTCCATTCGTCTATGTGTCTGTTTTTATGCTTATACCAGACTGTTTTGATTACAGTGGCCTTCTAGTATAGTTTGATATTAGGTAGCATGATTCCCCTAACTTTGTTCTTTCTCAAGATCTTTGTTTTTACTCAGGGCCTTTTGCCATTCCATATAAGTTTTTGAAATATTTTTTCTAGTTCTGTGAAATACATCATTGGTATCTTGATAGAAATGATGGTAAATCTATAGATTTCTTTGGATAGTATAGACATTTTAATGATGTTAATTCCTCCTATTTATGAACATAGTCCTTCCATTTATTTGTACCTTCTTCAATTTCTTTCTCCAGTGTCTTATAATTTTCTGAGTATAGGTCTTTTACATCCTTGGATAGATTTATTCTTAGGTATTTTATTCTTTTTAAAGGAACTGTAAATGATATTGTTTTCTTAATTTCCCTTTCTGATAGCCCATTACTGGCAAATAAAAATGCAACTGATTTCTGAATATTAATTTTGTATCCTGCTACCCTACACACAAGAATAAATTCAAAATGGATTGAAGACTTAAATGTTAGACTCCAAACCATAAAAATCCTAGAAGAAAACATAGGCAGTAAAATCTCAGACACTGCTTGTAGCAATATTTTTCTGATATATCTCCCCAGTGAAGAGAAAAAAAAATAAAAAGTAAACAAATGGGACTACCTCAAACTAAAAAGCTTTTGTACAGGAAAGGAAACCATAGACAAAATTAAAAGACAACCCACATATTTTACAATACATCTGATATACAAAATTTATAAAAAACTTATGAAACTGAACACTAAAAAAAACAAACAATCCAATTAAAAAATGAGCAAATGGCCTGACTAAACACTTCTCCACAGAGGACATCCAGATGGCCAACAGATATATGAAAAGATGCCCAATGTCACTAATCATAGAGAAATGCAAATTAAAACCACAATGAGGTATCACCTCACATGGGTCAGAATGGCTACTCTCAATGAATCAACAAGTGTTGGTGAGGATGTGGACAAAGGGGAACCCTTTTGCACTGTTGGTGGGAATGAAGATTTGCATAACCACTATGGAAAGCAGTATAGAGTTACCTCAAAAAATAAAAAATGTTCTTTTTCTTAGATAAGTCCCTTTAACATTTCATATAATAAGGGCTTGGTGATGATGAACTCCTTGAACTTGACCTTATCTGAGAAGCACTTTATCTGCCCTTCCATTCTAAATGAAAGCTTTGCTAGATAGAGCAATCTTGGATGTAGGTCCTTGCCTTTCATGACTTGGAATACTTCTTTCCAGC
>PVKM010052023.1:0-10298 GCA_004027735.1 Carollia perspicillata
GAACAATGGCACTGGCTCTCTGCCAGATTTCAGTCACTTCTGCTGCTTCCCCCAAGAAAACTGGGCCCTTCTGGTTTTGATTCCCGGGTGGGTAGGCTTGTGTATGTTCTAGGACCCTGTGGGTCTCTCCAATGAACTCTCCTGTGAGGCTAGGAGTCTCTCCCAGCACTTCAACCCCCACAGGTGTTTTAAGTTGGTGTTTTGAGGCTTCATTTCCCCTGCTGGAGCCCTGGGTTGCACAATCTTTCTCATGTCCCAGTTTCGCCTCGTTTATCTGTGAGCGAATGTGGGACTGCCCGGTCAGCCAGCCGTCTTGCATGGTATGACCTGTCCTACAATCCGCCATCTCACTGAGTCTGCCTGCTGCCACCCCACACCCAGTGTCTGCCAGCCACCACTTTTTTTGCTGCAAGCCCTGTCCCCAAGGCTGCCTGACTCTGCCCTCCCTACCGGTCAGGATGAATGTGTCTATTTCAACTCCTTGGTTGTCAGACTTTGGTACAGTTCAATTTTCTGTCAGTACTGGTTGTTTTTTTTTTTGTTTCTAAATTTTTGTTGTCCTTATTTTGGTTGTGTGAGGAGGCACAGTATGTCTACCTATGCCTCCATCTTGGCTGGAAGTCCCAATCTATTTACATTTAAAGTTATCATTGTTACATAAGTACTCACTGATATCATCTTATTTTTTTTCTGGCTGTTCTGTAGTTTCATTCTTTATTTTTAATATCCTGCTGTATTCCTTATGAATTGGTGATTTTTTCATAATGGTATGCTTAGATCCATTCTCTTTATTTTCCTTGAATCTACTGTAAGCTTTTGCTTTCTGGTTACCATAATGTTTACATAAGACATCATATGTATAACCATTTTTTATGTTGATAATTTAAGTTTTATCATATATAAAACTCTATCGTTTTGTTCCCTTTTATGGTTAGTATTACCATTTACATTTGTTTATATTGTGTATCCATTAAAAAGTTGTTAAAACTACAGGTTTGGCTTTAACCTTTATAATAGAATTAAGTAGTTAACACATCATTATACCACAGTATTAGGGTATTTGAATCTGCCTATACTTATACCTTTAACAGTGTATTACACATTTTCATATGTTTTTATGTTATTAATTTCATCCTTTTATATTAGCTTGAAGAACTCATTTCAATATAGTTTATAAGGCAGATTTATTGGTGATCAATTCTCTGGGCTTTTGTTTATTAGGAAAAGTATCTTGCCATCACTTCTGAAGGACAACTTCTGGGTAACAGAAGAATACTGGGTAAAGTATTCTTTGTTGGTAGTTTCTTTCATTCAGCCCCTTAAATATATTATCTAATTCTCTCTCAGCCTTCAAGGTGTCTCCTGAGAAACCTGCTAATAATAGCTTTAAGGGGCTTCCTCTATACAAGAGAGTTTTTTTTTTTTTTACTGTTGCTGCTTTTAAAATTCTCCCATTTTTTATTTTAGACAGTTTTATCATAATGTATCTTAGAAAAGATTATTTTGGATTGAAATTTTGTGGTTATTTACTAGTTTCTTGCACTCAGATATCCAAAGCTCTCCCTAGGTTTGGGAAACCATTATTTCTTTCAATTAGTGTTCTACCCCTTTCTCTCTTTCTTCTTTTTATGGTACTCCAGTGATGCATACATTATTTTATTTGATAATATCCCATAAGTCCTGTAAGGTTTTAAAATTTTATTTATTTATTTATTTATCTTTTGATTGAATAATTTCCATTGGTATGTTATCAATATGACTGATTCTTCTGCTCTTTTTTACACACATATCGATGGCAGCCAGGGTAGGCAGTAAGGGTCAGTCACTCACCTAGCTCTTTCTTTCCTAGTGAGGGGAACTTTTCCCAGTCTGAAAGGCTCTTCTATGTGCTAAACAATGTTGGCTTATGGATTGAATGATGCAGGAAGAATAAAGCTCTCTCCATTCTCTTCTTGTTCAATTATTCTCTGGTTTCTCGTTTTACCATGTTGCTACAGTGTTCTCTGTGGATTCTAGACCTCTCCCAGAGCCATTTTGTTTGTGATACTTGTGCAATTGTTGGTCTTTGGGTGAGAATAAGGAGGCTGGGTTCTCTTACACTGTTTTATTTCTGATGACTATAATAAAATTAGCTTTGGAATCTTTTATTGTCAAATGCATTAAAATGTATAACTGAGTAATTGTTTCACAGTGATCTGTGATCTTATTTAATCAAGTGTTCAAATCTCTTGACATTTTTGACAACTTTCCAAAATTAAATTCTGAATAAAGTTTCCTTGACCTGACATTTTGAGATTTCTCAGCGGAATTTTGGAAAAACTGAAATGCGAAACTAATTGTGTTTGCTGTGTTTTATTTTATTTTAACTGTTGTTCAAGTACAGTTTTCTGTCTTTAACTCCCATCCCAGCCCCACCCCAGCCCTCCCCACCTTCCTCCCATTTCCACCCCCACTAGTTTTTGTCCATGTGTCCTTTATATTTGAAATTTCCTTATATTGCTTAGAAAATACTGTCAAATAAGGAGCAGATTTAAAACTTTTGCGGGGGGCCTTTTTGTATGGGTATATGTTATTAACATAAGTATTTCAGAAATTATATAAAGCTCTTGAAATTGTCAGTGTTTTTGCTATCTATGATATATCCTGGTATAATATTCTCTGTAATAATTCTAGTTATTATCTTAAAATGTTATAAGTTAAGGAAATTTGGTTGGAATTAAGGAATGAAAGTACCTAGTTCTCCTATATGCTTAGGTATAACTGCTTTTCTTTTAACATGGAATCATAGAATTTTAGAGATAGAAAAATTAATCACTTAAGTCAAACCCTTCAATATATTGAAAAATACTGAAAAAGTGGCTTGCTCAGGTATTTCAATAAATGGTGCCGCCAGGGCTCCAGGTCAGATGCCTCAATTCCTGTTTAGTGCTCTTTCCAGGTAACACTGGCCTTATGCACTACATAAAGTGAGTTGTAGTGTTGTCCTCCATTTAAATTTTTCTTAATTATACTTCAGAATATTGATTTGCAGTAAAATTACTAAGTTATGCATGTCATTTCGTATTTAATATTAGTGATTATTTGTTTAGAGAATACTCTTATGTTTTGCTTTTGTATATATTGGATCTTTATTTAGCTTAGTTACTCATTTGCTTTTCTTTTTTTTTTTTAGCATCTCTTAATTTTGTTCTTTTCTCATAATGTAAATTATACCTGATTAAGCTTTGCAGAGGTCAGATTCCATACTATCTCATGAATGTAGAACACTTGTACCTTTGGCAAGGACCTAATTTGACAGGATTATGTAAAATGATGTGCAAATTAGAGGATTTGTAATTTGACAAACTAGAGAATTAAGCAAATTACCTATGTATTCTTTCTATTATCTATCTATTTAGCATCTGTTATCTATGATCTATCACCTACCTATTATCTGTCATCTATCTATCTATTTATCTATTATCTATCTATCATCATCAATTATCTATATACGTATCTCAGTAGTTCTCGAAGAAGGGCTATTTTGCACTTTCCCCACTCTCTGGGACATTTGGCAAGGTCTGGAAACAATTTGACTTTGGTTGTCACAACTGGGAGGTGTTACTGGTGTCTAGGGGACAGAGGCCAGTAATGCTGCTAAACATCCAACAATGCACAAAACAGCTTCTTTCCCCCAAAGGATTACTTGTCCCCAAATGTCAATAGTTCTGAAATTGATAAATTATTTATTTTTATTTCCTCTCTCTCTTTCTCTTCTATCTTTATAGAAAATGAGTTAAAATGTATTGACTTAAATATACTCAAAGAAAGAAAGGTAAGAATGGGAGGTGTATCATACTGTCAGAAAACATAGACTGGACTTCTTGATTTTAACTTTGTATTTTAGAAACTAACTATAGCTTAGTTAAACTTTATTAAGATTCTAGTCCTTTACGCGAAGCTAAAAAGAACAGAGGAGGACAGCAGCTTTTAATGTACATTGGGACATTTATCTTGAGAACTAATTAGGAATGTGCATTGACAGGCAATGTATCTGGCTATTTCTAATGGCTAAGCATGAGGTTTTATATTTATCTCTACATATGATAAATTGTTTTTCCAGAAGTTGCCTTCTAGCTCAGTTTGACATTATTATATCATTTTGTGGATGGCAACACATATGATCTTAAATAAATAAAGGCAATTCATTACCAAACAATTCCAGTCAACGAACATAAAGAAAATGAAGCAATAGGAAATATCTATTAGAACAGTACCATCATCATTGTTGCTTGCAGACAATATCCAGTGATGAATGCTAAAATTAGTGCACAAGTTTGTGGAGGAACAAGACATTCAAATAATATCAAAGTATCTTTCCCCAAATATTTAATTATATTGTAGTATATGTAGAATATGTATTTGTTTTCAATTGCTGCATAACAAATTACCACAAACTTCATGGCTTGAAATAACATCTACTTATTATCACAGTTTCTGTGAGCCTACAGTCCAGGCAGAGTCTTCTGCTCAGTCTCATGGATTAAAATCCAAGTTTTAAACGGGTTGTGTTCTCATTTGGATCTCAGGTTTCTCTTTCAGTCTCATCCATATCCTTGGCAGAACACAGTTCCTGTGCTGGGGAAGACTCTGCTTTTCTGATGACTGACAAAAGGGTTCTTTTCAGCTTTTGATGCATCCCTCTCATGTTCCATGTCATGGAACAGTTTTCTCCTTACAGGCCAGCAGAACCTCTTCAACTTCACATTTCAGCAATGTTCTTTGGGCCTCATTTCATTGGTTTAGGCCCACCCAGGATAATCTATCTTTTATTAACTTCAACTGTTCAGGGCCTTAATTAAATCCATAAAATTCCTTCTGCAGTACAACATAACATAATCAAAGAAATTATCTTCCCTAATATTTTTGCAACTATTATGAAAGCCTAAAATTATTTCAAAATAAAAAGTTTTTAAAAGATCAATAGTCTTCCATGTCTGTTGGTTTTCAGAGACCTAATGATTTGGAGCTAAACATTTCCACTGGACGATGTAATTGATGGGAGAAAAATGGAATTTATCATTTGTTCTTCAAAGTAAATGGCAGGAAATCTAGCATGGTAGGCAAAGCCAGGTGTAGTAAGGATACGGCCACAGACATTGGGAATTAGCAAAGAATCTGCACCAAAGGAAGGAAGAAGATCATGACACATCATGTGCCTAAAATGCATCAATTACTGTGCTAGATTCTCCTATGACATTAACTTATGAAGACAATTATGACACCAATTTTACTGATCAAAACCTGAGTCTCAGAAATGTTAAGGGCATATAGAAGTGGGCCTCAAAATTTCAATAATGTAGTTCTAGCTCAACTCAAAGCTTAGGTTCTTTTATGGTACATCACCAACATAGAATAACAAGGCCATCTTGATAGATAAGAAAAAGAAAAGAATATTGGAACAATACAGACAAGAAACAAGGACCACAGAGCATCCTGCTTTTTAGAATGTAAAACTTAGGTGAAACTGGGGTTCATCGAGGAAAGGAAGGTGCTCTGAGGGTAGGGCAAACTTCAGCATAATTTATGAAGTCATCATTTTTTTTAAAGACCAAACTAACAGATGGGGCAGAACAGAGAAAATTCCACACCCCTGTCCAATTCTGAATTCAAGAAAGATGGCTGTTGCCAAGAGCTCTGTGCAGTAAGCTGTGGGCACAAAGACCGGGATTCAGTGCTGGGGCAAAGAGACGTTGGAGGAGCTAGGGAGGTTGCATGTTTCCTGCCTGAGGAAGGTCCAGATAGGAGCTGTTGAACTGGTTGTGGTACAGGAGAGCAGGAAAGGGAAGCTTGGGCAGAATCTCAACCCTCTATTGAGCCAATATTGGGAATGGACAAGAGATAGGGCGAGTGACTCATGGACTGACTCTGTCTTCAACTCTGAGGAGCTATTTGATCTGTTTAGCAGCCAAGAATATTTGGGCAGTGTTAGTGAGAGGACAGCAGGGAAGGCTTCCTACCTCTGTCAGGGTTTTTTTCAGGACTGTACATGTGTGTGGCAGGTATTAGCAAAACGTTCTAAGCGAGGACCAGAAGGAAACTGAGGCAAAAGAAAAGTTGCTGAAATGTTCACTAGGAAAGAATAATGTCCAACTGTTCTTCTCACTTCTTTGACAAATACATCAAATTGGAGATGATTGACTGGCATATTTAACATCAGCAAGGTTTTTTTACTGTTCTTTCTTACATATTCTTTCTTACATATTCTTACATATTCTTTCTTATGAAGCATAATTAATTCACTGTAATATTGAGTGTTATGGATAAATGTTAGTACAATTATTTAAATTAATTAAATATTTAAAATCAGTGGGTCCTGATCCACTTTCCTGTATTCCTAATCAGGCTTTTCTCCAATGACAAAACCCAGAGAGGGAGAATTTATAGGGTGGTTGGTATACCTGTACAAACTAAGACTCAGTTCAGTTATCAACAGAGGACCACAATTAGCTATTTTCAGAGAAGTAGAAATCACAAAATTAGATTTGAAATTGCAATAAGGAGTAGGAAACAGAAGGAAACAAATTAATGTGCATTATTCTTCCTGGAAATGGGATTCCTGTGTAGATATTTAATTAACTCTGTTTTTTTAACCTCATTTTTTTAAATGAGGACTTTATTTTAAAAGCTTATTGCATTAGTAAAAATTTTAGTAATATTCTTCTCTAACATATTGAAACAATTTTTGTATAAACTGTATTTTGACCAGAGTATATTGGCATCATGTAAAAGTTAACAGTGACAAAAAAAATAGGCATTTTTTTTTCATGTAGCGAACAGATGATCTTTTCTTTTAGTACTGCTGGTTTCCTGTTATAACTGAAGAATAGCAAGACCCAGTTCATCTCTTTTACACATTTTTCCATTTTCAACACTGATATATTAATTTCATAAGAAGATAGGAGAAATCTACCTTAATGTATTATGGGGCTCAGGAATTTAACACCTTATCATTTAACCAATTTTCTTATCCTGTCTCCCTACCCATAAAATTATATTTTAAATAGTATCTTTATAGATATATAATTCACATATCACACAATTCAATAATTTTGGTGTATTCACAGCATTGTATATCCAGCACCACAATAAATCTGAGAACACTTTCATCACCTCCAAAAGAAATCTCATACCCTGTAGCCATCACTCTCTATCCCAGTTCCTTTATCTCCTCCACCTTTAGGTGACAACTAACCTACATTATGTCTCAAAAGATGTGCCTGTTCTGAGCATTTCATACAAAGGCAGTGATATGATATTTAGTCTTCTGTGACTGGTCAATTTCATTTAGATTTATTCATGTTTTGGTATCAGTACTTCCTTTTGTACTACTGAATAGCAGTTCATTGTGTGGAGGTACCACATTTTATTCGCCCATTCATCTGTTCATGAACATTTAGGTTGTTTCCATTTTCAGACTGTTGTGCATAATGCTGCTATAAATATGTATGTACAACTTTTTATGTGGACATATGTTATCACGTTTTGGAGCAATATACCTAAGCATTGAATTGCTAGGTCATATGGTCATGCTGTTGGATTTTTTGAGGAGGTGACAGATTATTTTCCAAAGCGACTGCCAATTTCTCCACATCTTTACAAATAGTTGTTACTATATGTCTTTGATTACAGCCATCTTAGTGAATGTGAGCTGGTGTCTCATTGTGGTTTTGATTTCCATTTCCCTGATGACTAATATTGCTGAACATCTTTTCATGTGCTTATTGGCCACTGGCTTACCTTCTCTGAAGTAATGCTTATTTAGATCCTTTGTTCATTTTTCAGTAAGATTATGTCTTTTTATTGTCAAGTTGTAAGAGTTATTTATATATTCTAGATATAAATTCCTTATCAGTTCCATTTACAAAAATTTTTCTCCTATTCTATGAGTCATTTTTCATTTTTTGCAATTTTTATTTTTATGTCAATTACAGTTTTCTTTCAATATTATTTTGTATTGTTTTTGATAGTAGTTAGACAATCATATAATTTACAAAGTCTTTTCATTTTTGATAGTGTTACTTATATGTCAAAGTTTTCATTTTTATAAAGTCAAATTTTCTGTTTCTTTCATTTGTTGTTGTTACACTTTTTGTATCATATCCAAGAAATTATTGCCTAGTCCAAGATCACTGAGATTTAAGTATAGTTTTATTCTAAGGCTCTTATAGTATTAGCTTTTATCGCTTAGTTTTTGATCATTTTCAGTTAATTTTTATACATGGTATGAGGTAGAGGTCAAACTTAATTACTTTGCCTGTGAATATTACTTTTCCTAGAACCATTTGTTGAAAAGACTATTCTTTCCCCATTAAATTGCCCTAGCACTCTTATTGAAAGTCAATTAACTATAAAGGTAAATGTGGGATTTATTCTGGACTCTGAAAGAGACAGACCCAAAGAGGGGAACACAAGTCTAACCCCAACAACTGAGAAACTGAGATAAATGTCACTTTGCTATTCTAGAGAACTTGCATGTTGTTTATTTGCATTATTATCATTTTTCATTATTTTTACTTATTTTATTTTCTTAGTATTTTTTCATTTCTCTTCTTTCTGCTTTCTCTGTTTGTTTAATTGAATTGTCTGACTGGTTTTCCTTGTTGTCTTTTTTGTAGTATATTTTAATTTTCCTTCTTTCACTTCATTTGTGTTGCAATAGCACACTACTCTAGCTCATGATCTTCCTATTTTTGTAATTCAGACCATATAGTTCTTGTCATATTACTATAGTTCCAATATTATTGTAAATAATTGTTGTTCCATATCATTGTAAATACTACACAGCACCCCTCCTAATCTTAGCCCATTTCACTATCTTTTGGAGCTTTATCACTATTGTGGTTAACTCTATTGTCTCATACAATACAAAGCCTATTTTCTATCCTTTATTCTCACTATATCTCATAATCTCATTTCCCATAAGTGCTCTGGTTCCAGATTCAGCTCACAACAATTACCCCATCTAACAAGAGTCTTATCTCTTTTCCACCTTTTACAAAAAGTGGCTAGCTGGGTTAAAAATCATGGTTAATACTATACTTATCCAAAGGATCTCCTATCTCTTCTATATGGGTTGATACTTTAAATCCCATAGAAGAGTCTCCCACTGTCTAAATCCATTTTGCCTTCTCCCTGGACCTGATCACATACAAGAGTAGGTGGGAGTTGTGAACACCAATATACCTGCTGGAAGGGAGAACCCACCAACAAAGCAACCACCAACAGATAATAAAGGAAGATGGAGGAGTAAGGGGAAGCCACACTAACTTCCTACCAGGGCCATCAAAGCCTTGGACAGACACAGGAACCAGTTTTGGCACAACCTGTCAGAACCTGCACAACAATATACATATGCATATGCATATGCATATACATATACATATGTGTGTATACTTATGTATATGTGTGTGTGTGTGTGTGTGTGTGTGTGTGTGTGTGTGAGAATGGTGAGTGGGATGACCCTCAGTCAACCAGCTGGAGGGAAGGACCCACCAAAGAAAAACTCAATAACGCTTAAAACCCAGTTACATCCAGAGAGCCAACATAAACAACATCCCAAGAGGAGCAAGTTCAGATTAAGGAGACTGAACCACTGAATCTCACAGGACTTCTACCATAGAAGTTTACACCATAAACTCAAGGAGTCATAACAGATCAAGAAGCAGAGGCTAACAAGAAGAGTCTCACAAACAATGAAAAGACAAAAACAAACCCCAAATAAAAGGAAAGAAGGATGCCTCCAAAAGAATGCTAAATGAAATAGAGGCAAGTCAACTATCAGATATTGAGTTCAAAGCACTGTTTATAAGGAAGCTCAATGAGCTCACTGAGAATTAGCAAACACTACAGGGAAACTACAATGAGTTCACTACAAACTATACCAAAATGAAAAAGAACATAGAAACTATCAACAAGAGTCAAGAGGGAATGAAGAATACAATTTCTGGATTAAAGAACAAAGTAGAAAGAATCAAAAGCAGGTTAGATGAAGCAGAGGATCAAATCAGAGAGCTGGAAGAAGAGGTAGAAAAAAACTCCCAGAAAGAGCAAGAAAAGAAAAAAAGACTCAGAAAGAATGCAGAGGTGTTAAGGGAACTGCAGGACAATATGAAACATAATAATATCTGTATAATAGTGATACCAGAAGAAGGAGAAGAAGAGCAAGGGATAGAAAACCTGTTTGAAAAAGTAATGATGGAAAACTTCCTTAATTTGAGGAGAGAAAAAGTCACACAAATCCAGGAAGCACAGAGGGT
>PVKM010052024.1:0-10343 GCA_004027735.1 Carollia perspicillata
TAGAATATGGTATGATGGACTCTTTATTAAAAAATACTCAACGATACGTATTAAAAATATGTATAAAGTGTGTTAAATATGCATAGAGATTATTTTTGGGTGCATAATAATATAAATTCATTCCCAAAATGTCTAACTTGAGTGGCCGTGACAGGTCTGTGTGTTTTTGGAAGGCCCATTGCAGTAAGGAATTATACTGCTTAGTGACAGAAGCTTCAGTGTGGGGAACTAGTTTGCTCCAGAACTCAAATCAGGTTTGCAACGCTCTTGGCCCCACCTGTTGCTAATAAGTCTAGCAATGTCCACAGGTGATCTGACGAACCTGATAAAGATGAGAGAAAGGGCTTTGGCTAAATAGTAATGGACCATCATTTCTGACTAAGGTTCTCCCGTGGCTATATTAGTTTGCACTGAAAACTACCCTCTTTCACAGGGTAATGAAGCAGGAATGCTGACTCAAGTCAGGTTCTAGGGCGTCGGTAAATTAGTTGAGCATGTGGGCGTTTAGACTGATCAAATACTGGTGGAAATGCAGATAATGGCCTTAAAACTTTTTTTGTCTCTAAATTTTTATCACGAATTCTAACACAACTTTCTCACCTTTCCTTTCTTCCCCTCAAATCTCACATTAACGATTATATTGTGAAGAACCATTTTAATAATGTAATATCTGCAGAGTTAATTTACTAGTATATTAATATTAATATATTATTAACTAAATCAAACATGGAAATATTCAATAACACAAGTGAACTGAGTTAGAAGTGGGCTTTTTGAGGTGGAGATTTTTTTTATTTGTTAAATTAAAAATTCTTGTTATAGATGTTTTTTACCAATTTAAAAAACAGTCACTCAGAATTTGCAAGTTTGCCTTTTTATAGTAGAGTATTACACAATAGTGTAACAGAAATTTTAACGCTACAAAAATCCTCCTGACAACTGGAACACAGTCATTCGGCTAGAACTGATGAACTGTTTCCTACGTGCAAAGGCCAGTGTTTGGATCTCTGGGAATGCAGACAGGAATCTATACTATCTTCACTCTTGGGCAAGAAGGACCACTAATGCTAGTTACCATTTATTTTAATCCCAAGCATTGTGCTAAGGACTACTCTTCAGTACATCATCTCAATTAATCCCCACAATTCTGAGGTGGACAGGGTCTTAAGCATTAGCACACACACACACACGCACAAAAAAAAGCTATGACGTATACCCAGAGATGATATTCAAATTATTCCCCGTAGATGGGGTGGTAGGAGGCGGGGTGCTCAGAGGCCTGGGGCTGCAGCTGTTTACCCACCAATATAGACACATGCTGTACTTTCACAGCTAGAGTGTCCTTGCTGTGTATCAGCCCTATTGGCACCCAGATGATTTTAATACAAGGTAGAAACGGATGGGGACAATTAAAAAATAATAAACCACCATGTGGTTACAAAAGAGGAAGGAACTTCTGACTGGAAGAGGGTGTCGGGTAGACTTCCTGGAGGAGGTGATGCTTGATCTGAGTTCTGAAAAAACGGGCTGAATTTGAGCAAGTGGCAATGGCTGACACTGGGACTGGAGTAGAGGAGGAATTTCCAGTGAAGTCAATGAGTGAGCCAAGGCAGAGTGTCAAGGACGTATGGGTGTGTGCTGGATAGGAAGGAGCTCTGGAAACACAGACTGGAGTGGGAACAGAGAGAAAACTGAATGGCAGGTCAAGAAAGTAAATAAAAGCTGATGACAAAATTAAAAGATTTTTGAGGCATGATGTGATCTGGCAGGGATTGGCAGAATGGAAAGAAGGGAAAAGACTAGGAAGAACAGAAACAGTTCTTATACAGTATAATCACCCAGCATACTCCTCGAGGTCTTCACGAAAACTTTCCTGGACATGCCTCTCATCCCCGCAGCCTGCTAGGTGTCTGTCCTCCACACTCCACAAGGCCCCCAGCTGGTCTCTGCCAGTACGCCTTCCCACTGTGCCTGTGTAACTGGTGTTGCCCCACCGAACTCTGAGCCCCAACTCTCTGTGTGAGGCACACAGGCACAGTCAACAACTGTCTATATTGGGCTGGCCAAAATGTTCGCTTAGTTTTTTTCTGTATGATGGCTCTAGTGGTGCTTGTCTTTCATTTGTTCAAAACAGTTTTGTTAGACTGTATTGTGACAGCTGTCATATCAGCATACATTTAAAAAAACATCAAAATTGGTGAACTTTGGTGCAGCCATTTTAATATTTAAGATGGAAGAAGATATGCAACATTTTTGGCATATTATGCTTTTTTATTTACATAAAGGTAAAAACACAACTGAAACACACACACAAAAAAAGATTTGTGCAGTGTTTGGAGAAGGTACTGTGACTGACTGAACGTGTGAAAAGTGGTTTCTGAAGTTTCTTGGTACTACTGACATTTTGTCCAAATAATTCTTTGCTGTGGGGCTGTCTCATGCATAGAGGATGTTTAGCAGCACTCCTGGCCTCTACCCACTAGAATCCAAGAGTGGGAGATAGCCAACATACTCAAAATATCCAGATCAATAAAGTTATTGGTGAAAGTAAAACAACTGTCTTTTATTTTACAGACAAAACTAAACGGACTTTTTGGCCAAGCCAACACCTAATTAAGAAGACCTGTCTTCACCTTTGCTGCCAATAGTCACCTGAACCAGTGCCTTCCTGCTAAATGCAGCACTGCGACTATCAAGATGTTTGCAACAGGGGAAATACTGGCCATCTCCATACTCCTTTCCCTGCAAACCAAATACTCAGGACCCTCACCTGATTGTGAATTACTCCTGTGTTAATATGAGCATCCAAAGAGGCAGTGGTTACATGTTTAGACCCTGGAGGAAGGGTTCAAATACTCTGACAATTCACAGCTATGTAACCTAGGGCAGGGCTTCTAACATCTCTAACCCTCAGTTTCCTCATAGAATTGCATCATAGAATTATTTCGAGAATTAAATAACATAATTCATGTGAAGTGCTTTAGCATGGCGCCTGACCTTTAGAAAGCATCAGCTATCATTCAAGTGCTGTGTGATAAAAGAATACAACAAAAATTCCTCCCATGAATGAAAAATTGCATTTAAAAAAACAAATTGCAAAAAAAAAAAAAAGGAATGACATTTGTTCAGTGTTTTCATTCATGTGTTTTCTAAGTTTTAAATTTAAATGAGAGGTATTTTCCTTTATGAGCACAATTTTTATTAAGTATTTTATTTGATATCACCTATGCTAAATCAACCACTAATCAGAATTTAATAAATTCACAACATGGGATACAAGTGGAGTGGTACTTGCTTTTCTACTAAGTGAAAGTAGTTTCAAATCAGAGTGAGACGGGAGACCTGCTGCAATACCTGAGGGATGATGAAATACCTGGATGATGAAATGCATTATATGCACATATGATATATTTTAATGTATATTGTTACACATACAGTTATTTATCGAGGCTCTGTCTGTTGCATAGAAGAGCTCGGGTACAACTTGTGCGACCTCGGCCGGGTCACTGTCTGTCTAGACAAAGCCCCTTAGCCTACCATTCTCTCATTCAGCGAATTTTAATGAGTATCTACCAAATTCCGCGCACTTGGCTAAATGCTCAGTGTCCCAACCCTGAAAACACGCAGAGCACTCTCATCACCTCTTTTCCCCATCGGGGAACAGAAAGGGGGACGACAGCAGGAGGGGGGGCCCGGCGAACGGGCGATGGATGTCTCAGCCCTGGTCGCGCGGACAGCGGCTACCCCCCTCCCAGCAATAGCCCCCTCCTCCACCGGTCCAAGTGGAGCAGCATCTTCACCTGCGGGTCCGCCCCACCCGCAGGCCAACGTCTCCATGGCAACCATACACAAACTCCCTACCTGGGACGCCTGAGGCAGAGCCAGGTCACTGCTGGGCTATCACGAGGAGCCGGCCAGAAAATGAGCTGGGAGTGGGCGCAGGGAAGGGGGCTTCTGGCCAGACCCAAAACACCTGTGCGATTAGCGCTGGCGACAGCAACAGCTGCTGGACTTCAGTTAATTTTCCAGTTTTCCCAAGACAGCTACAGCGGCGATGGAGAAGGCGGGGCCGGGCTAGGCGGGGCGGGGCCGGGCGGGGCGGACCGGGCGTGGAGGGTGGGGCAGAGAGGTCCCCCGGCGCCGCTCGCGGACACTGGGCGGGCGCCCTCCCCCTCAACGCATGCGTAGAAATGCCGAGGTGTCGGGGTGGGAGGAGCCTGCGCTAGGGCTGGAGGCGGGGAGTGCGAAGATCCCTTGGGGAGAGAGGCAAGTTAAGGCCTCCTCTTGGACCAACCAGGGTGGGAAGGCGTCTACTTTTATTTAGCAATTTACCGATCCGCATTTGTTGAACCCCTCTGAGATTTCAACGACTCTATTAAATAACAACAAGAGGGAAGGCTGCTTAGTGCTTAGGGGTAAGAGGATTTACTGGTTCAAGTCGTGGCGCGTGTATTGTTGAACTAGTTGCTTAACCTCTCCATCTGGAAAAAAAGGAGGGAAATAATGGTACCTAGCCAGGTCTGGCAGTGCCGAAGACTGAGAAAATAGATTTAAAACGTTACGCACGTGGCAATCAATGAAATGTCAAACGGTTATTGTCACCGAGCCCTTGCGTTTGTGCAGGACTTCACATATTACAAAGGATATTGTTACACTGTGTATTATCTTTTTGAGCATCCTGTCATTCTGAGCTAGCCAGCTTGTCGTCCCCATTGCACAGGAGACAAAACAGGGGCCCGAAGCCTAATGAGTGACAACCTAAATTCCATTCTAGGCCTCCCGTGGGCAATCATTTTTGTTTCTACTGCATCATCACAGTTGAGTGGCAAAAAGAACCCCACACATATTTCTGGTTTAAATTCTGTTCTCTCCTCTTAGACCATTCAGCAACACTTTCCAGTGTTAAATACAAGTGAGACCATAATCACTCTCCATTCAGGTTTGCACCACATTTTACTAATATGGGGATTTTTCAGCTGAAGTGTTGCTGTCAACATTGGAAAAATGCCACATCCCTTGGTGCTAAGTATATGGCAAAGAATAATTAAATGGAAAATATTTTTGAGCACATACTATGTGTTAAGTCATTGTGCTAGGTGGGAAATGATACTAACCTGAACTAAAAGAATGTCATTGTTCTTCAGAGTACTGAACAGGATTTCAAACATAACAGACAATAAATATTTATTAGTTGATTGGATAATTTGAGGACCTGAAACAAAGTATTTGTGTTTTTCAAGGTTGAAACCTTTTTTCCAGTGATTTAATATGGGTTATCACATCAAGTCCCTTTTATTCGTCACTGGACTCCATTGTGCAAAGGGGCCTTTGCCCATTTAAAATAAAACCATAACAAGTATTTTGAATTCACAGCTTGTGGTGTGATCAAAATGCAACTTCATTTCTGTGTCTCACTGTCATTTAAAAATCTATTTAATATTGTTATCTTCTGCTGCCCCTGGATGGAAAGTTGGGTAGAGTCCTTGTATATTCTACTCCTTTTTAGAAAACTGAGAGTCCTATACAGTAACTACATCTCAACCATAGCTTCATTTCAAAATTACGATGTTTGTACAAGACACAGATAAATGCAGCAAACTTCACTTGACAGTAAGGCTTCTGCTGCCTCTCCAAGATTCCAGCTTAAGGTCTGTAGTTGACTTTCCCAGCAGGGATGCAGTGGTTTAGGCTCACCGCTCCCCCATTCATTAAAGGCTTCTTAAGGCCCCACCTGGGTGGAGGTGGGCAGGGATCTGTGGGGAGGGGAGAAGTCAGAAGTTCCTTCTGGAGTTGATTGGCTTTGAGGAACTCACGTGGATCTTTCCTGGGTCTTCCAGAAGTTTCTCATTAATCTCTCCCTGTGTCTCAGGTGGATGCATTGCTCTTCCACAGTCGCTTACAACTTCTTTCCCACTTTGGAAATCCGGGATTCACTCCAGCCCCTTTAAATGGGCCCCAAGATGACCCCCAGGATGTGTCCAAGAGAAACCCCATGCATCTCTTGTCCCAGTGACTCTGAGAGTGCAGGCCCATCCCTGAGTAGCCTCCTCCCTGTGGTCACATGAACCTTCAGCTTTCCCAGAAGTGAGTCTGGCTCCAGACTTCTGGGCCTCCTAGCTGCAGACTCTGGCAGGTCCCCCTGGGCAGCCCCTCTCGCTGGGTTTGAGATGAATGAGGGGGCATCCCCACACTTCATTCCAAAGATATGTCCTCACACATTCTCCCACTTTGTTCTCCAACTCCTTATTTTTGGTTTCAGCCTGGACCCTTGGGGCCAGGGAGTCTGAATGTTTCTTTGTAACTTGCTCTGTGGAGACTTCACCTCACCCTCACTTTGGAACTGATGATTATGTGATCACCATTGCAACTGAAACTTCAGTTTAAACACCTGGTGTACAGCCAGTTACTAACTATGCTCTTGCAACCTAGAATCTTGGTCTAAAATAGACTTTGTACGCACACTACTGGAACCTGAAGCTAGCCAGCTCAGTTGGCCAGGAAATATCTGCCAGCCAAGTCAGAGCAACTGAAAAGAATGACAAGGGCAGAATTATAGGAAGCAATTATTTAAAGCAATAAAGCTGCCCAGTTTACTTCACTGAAGGACACGATATGGGAAAATATTAAGGCTATCATAGAAGTGGCCTATTCTATTAACCTGGCTATTCCTCCGCCATTATCTAATGGCTAACAGAATTTGACATAGTTAAGCTACATTAAGTGGAATTATTTTAGAAACAAAATTGTTGACTTTTTTATGCCTTAGAGAGATTAAAGAGGAAAATAAACTATGAATTATAAATATAACACTTTGTTTCCAAGTTGCTTCTATTTGGAGCATTTTATCTTTACTGTTTTGTTTGGAGTGCATAATAAGCCTGAGCAGGAGGTAGTTCAGGGATTATTATCCCAGTCTGAGCTTGGTGAAAACTGACATTCAGAGAGGGTAAGCAATCTGCCCACAGTCACACAGGGAGGAGAGTGACCTGAGACCTGGTCTTTTTGATGGCCAAGTGCAGTGTGTCATCTGCTATCGGACACCTGTGCATACAGTTTTTTCAGGCTGAGGCCTCTCATTCATAGCATTGAGAGATACAGTAGAACCTCTGTTCTGAAACTTAATTCATTCTGGAAAACCGTTCAGAAGCAATTTGTTTGAAAAGCCAATCTCCTTTGTTGCCTGAGAGACACATAACTGATCGTATGTGTATTGGCATGAAAGGGTTGTGGGGTAGAGAATGGAGACCCAAAGTTTTGTTAGGCCACCGAGACATTTTTGCCATGAACAGCTTGGTCAAGAACTGAATTGTTCAAAAACCAGGACAGTCGGGAACTGAGGTTGGCCTTACTTCCTAGGCTGCTAAACTTTCAAAGTACTCTTTTAACTTTCTCCCCTCACTTCAGGTCCTGGTTGTGTGTGGGGCGATCGGCCTGCTGAATTTCTGGATTTTGAGTTCAGGGGAGAATTATAAAGATGGTAGGATGGGTAATAAATAATCTCACACAAGTTTGAGATACAAACATGTAACAAAATGATGAGCTCATAGATACTTTTATCCATATAATTTCCCAGTATATTTTATAGTTTATATTATACTTTATATCACACACACCTCATATTTAATATGTATAGCTTATTTTGATTTATATGTTAGCTATACTCTTAAAATGTACAATTTAAATAAATACTTCTTTAATGCTTGTAATTTGCCCAATGATTTTTATGACCGTAATAGAGCTGTGATTCACAGAGGGAAAAAGAATGACTCTGACATAGAATAAAAACCACCAATTTAGATTTCTAATATTCGCTTCAAGATACTGTCTGCTTATGTAAATAGGGAATCTCAGTGTTTTAATTATATTTATCACATAATCCCTGTGAAGACTTCATCAAATTGATAGCCTCTGCAATCTTTCCCTACAAATTTAAAGGTGTGAATACATTGAAATTCAACATGGTGGAAATTTACAGTGCAAGGAAAATTAACTAACTTCATGGAACTGGATAGGCACAAGACTGTGGAATGGTCCTAAAACTTATTAGCCAAAAAAGATTACATGAAAATTCTCTACTTAATGGGGCTCAACTGTTACCTGTGCAGCTTAAGTATTACTTTGCCTTTGAACACATTATCCCTTCCACAGCATCTCCACCACCCCAGGCTACCCTCTCCCTGAGCAGTCAAGTGTTGCTAGGGATGCTAATGAGAGTCCACTTAATTACCAGTTGATTACAAAGTCTCTAACTACCTAATATTTCACTGGAGGGGAGAGGGTCCTACTTGTCAGGGATTGAGTTGGTAGGAGTCTTAACTATGAATCGCTTTGTCTTAAAGAACTGCTGAAGTACCACCTGTATACTGAAGAGACCATCAGAAACCCCCAGTCCTTGTCAAGCCCACCGGGGAGACATTATGAAGTGAGCATGCCTGTATCTTTTGGCAGCTTTGGACTGCGAATGACAAAATACCCCATCAAAAGTAGCTTAAGTCTCCAGGAGACTTCTTATTTTGTTTAACAGTAAGTTCCCAGTGGGCTGCTTTTGGTTTGGCCCTGCAGCTCATAGATGGCCTAAGAGTGTCCAGCGTGACTGACATGCCTTGTGGCAGCGCTGACCAGTGCACTCTTATGTGATCGTGTTTCAAGGCAGGGAACGGAGAGCTGGGGCAGGGCCCTCTTCATATAATACCGTTCTTTACTTAGAGAAGGAAAACATTTCCCAAAAGCCCTTCAGCTCTCTTCTTCTTACCTCTCATTGGACAGAACTGTGTCCCATGCCCAGTCCCTGCCAAAGATGAGTGGAATTACTATTGCTGTGACTAACTTTTATCAGTCAAATTTCACCCCCTCGGGTTTGAGGGAGAAGCCCATCTTCTCTGAGCACAACCTGAACTACAACCTGAACCAAACTGGAGTCTGTTTAGCGGGACGAAGGGGCAATGGTTGTTGGGTAGACGCTAGTGACGTCTGCCACAGTGGTCTGGGTGTCTCCTGATAATCAAGAGAGTTTGAAGGTTGCTTGTTCTGCCTGGAACAAGAGAACCAAAAGAGTAAGGCTCTACACGGCAGGGTGCTCTAGTCTGGGGCTACCTGTTGAGGTGAGGCTGCGGTCCCCACCTCACTGCTGCTCGCTCTGGCTTGCCATGAGAATCCTGTGGAGAGCTTCGAAAACTGTCTCTGCCCAGCACCCACACTGATGTTCTGACTCGGTTGCCAGGGAGGAGCACACAGAATGATGTTGGGTTCACTGTTTTTGGTGTTGGGAGGAAGCTGTAATGCGCAGCACCCAGTGTGGAGAGCCCCAGTCCCAGTGATGGCCAGAGCTGCCCTGTCCGAGGGCCTCAGTCAGGACCCAACAGGAGGCAGAGATGTGAAAAGAATCCTTGGCTTTCTGAGCAGAAGGAATGGAGAGGACTCTATGCATGACCCACCTGGATGTCCCCCCTCCTGTTCACATGCCACCGTGGACACTTTTTGTATCTTCTCTCCAACTGGTCCCTCTGACTCCACTGATTCTCTTCCTACTACAGTCCACCCTGCACTCAACAACCAAAGTGACTGTCGTAGGCTGCAGTCCTGGACATGCCCATCCCTGCTGGAAGGCTCTCCATGTCTGTGCATGGACCACCAAACCGAATCCCAGACCCTCTGCAATCTGCACTGCTACCTCGTGGTAATAACTAGGATTCATTGGGGGGTTGTAACAGGCCCTCTGCTAAGTGCTATGATGACTTTAAATCAGCAAATCTTCCAACCCTAAAGTCCTACTGTTATTCTCATTTTATATTTGAGAAAATTGAGGTTTAGCTCTTCACTTGCCCAGGTCACACAGTTGGTACAAATGGTGAATCTAGGGTTCAAGCCCAGCTAGTCTGACTTCAGAGGCCACGCTCCTACCCACACCATGTGCTGAGCCAAACCAACTGCTGCCACTTGCTTGACACTCTTTGCATCTTCCCACCTCTGCACCTTGACTTTGGATAGTCCCTCCCCCTTAGAAAGTCTGAGCACTCAGCAAAGATGTTTATGCAGCACTGGGAAGATTGCAGGGAGGAACTTACCGTGCAGTAGTCCACAAGAGAAACAAAGAAGATGAAATATGCCTGCCCATTCCCTCCTGCCTCCTGTTTTCCTTTGGTCAAGTTCATAGTGGATCTAGTTGAGATACTTCCATAGCTTCCTATACAACATCCCACCACCCAGTAAGAACAGCAGAAATAGTGTGAATGGGGATGACCAGGACTGAAGATGGCCCAGAGGATGAAGCCTGAAGGGGCAGACTACAGGCCTGAGCTGATGGGGAAGAATAGGGAGGGGAGGGGGTGCTGGTCTGTGAGACT
>PVKM010052025.1:0-10327 GCA_004027735.1 Carollia perspicillata
AGAGGGGAGGTGGCAGGGGGGATAGTGGGGGTTAGGGTTTTCAGGAACTACTATGAGGGGACATATGGACAAAACCAAGGGGTGGGGTGAAAGCAAGGCAGGAGGTGGGTTTGGCTGGGGTGGGGAGGAGCAGTGGGGGGTAAATGCAGACAACTGTAATTGCACAACAATAAAAATAATTTTAAAAAAAGAAAGAAAGAAAGGCACTTGACAGGTATATGGAACCAGTGAAGTCTTCAGAAGGAATGTTAGGGGAGAGAAGGTAACTTAGAGGGAGGTATGTCATTTGGAGACAGTGCAAAGGTAAAGAAGGCATCAAATGGTGGAAAAGTTCTAAGAAAGCAGATAGTGTAACAAAATTTGAACTTCTAACCTTCAAAATTTGTGCCATTCATTTAAATCAGTTTTTATTGAGGTCTAACTTTCATGAGGGAATATTCACTCTGATTACATGTTAAATGTTTAATGAAATTTGATGTTTAGTCACATGACCACAGCCAAAATCAAGACATAGAACATTTTTATCAGCTCAAAAGATTCCATTTCTCTTTGTGGCCAATCCCTTATCGCATCCCCAGCTCATGGCAAACACTTATAGTTTTGTGTCCCTATAATTTTGCCCTTTGTAGCATATCATAGAAATAGATCATGATATGTAACCTTTTAAATATGGTATAATGGTTTCACTTACCCTAATGATTTTTGGATTCATCCATATTGTGACATGTATCTGTATTTTAAAATATTGCTCAATAATAATCCATTATATGTTTATACCAAAACTGGTTATCTATTAACCAGCTGATGGACATTGGGTTGTTTCCAGTTTTTGATGACTATGAATAAACTACTATAAATAGTCATATAAACTTTATGGTGCAAATAGGTATCTATAACATCATTCAGAATAACAAAGAGGGAAGTGAGCCAAGTGTGGAAGGTATGTTCATCTAGGGTATGAAGTAGTTAGCTTCCCTTGTTCAACTTCGTATTTGCTTGTGAAAAGATATCCATCTCTTTAAATTTCTAGACTTCAGATTCCTGTTTGACCTTTCCCTCAGAATATAGTCCTCAGAATCTGTGACGTACATCAGTAATTTTGGAGAAAGTTGATAGATTCTTGGATCTACTCATAAATGAATTCTAAATTCACACAGCCATGTTAAATTATTTTTTAAGCCACTTTATTGAGGTATGATTGACATATGGGAAGCTGTACATATTTAATGTATACAAGTTGATGAATTTAGAGATAAGTGTATACTGTGAATCATCATTATAATCTATGTCATAAACATATCACCTCCAATAGTTTTTCCTGACATTTTTATTATTATAAACATCACTATTATTTTGTATAAGTACATTTAACATAAGATTTACCCTTTTAGCAATTTTTTAAGCCTACAGTACAGTATTAGTAAATTAGTAGATCTCTAGGACTTTCTCATGTTGTATAACTGAAAATTTCTACTGTGTGACTAATACTCCCTGTTCCCCGCCCCCATCTCTGCCCCAGTCCCGACAATCACCATCTACTCTTTGCCTCTGAGTTTGATTATTTTCAAATTTTTATTTAAGTGGAATTAGGGAGTATTTGCTCTGGGATTGGCTTATTTCACTTAACGTGATGTCCTCCAGATTCATCCATATTGTTGTAAGTGGCAGAATTTCCTTCTTTTAAAGACTAAATAATACATATGTATATATGACATTAAATAATCTGTTCCTCCATGGATAGACAATTAGATTGTTTCCATGTCTTGGCTATTATGAATAATGCTGCAATGAACATAAAAGTGAAGATAGCTCTTAGAGTTCCTAATTTCAATTCTTTTGGATATATTAGAATTTTTTTTATTATTGTTTGAGTACAGTTGTCTTCATTTTCCCCCACCACTTCCCACCACCCAAACCATCCCCACCTCCCATCCTCTATCCTACCCTCACTTGGCTTTGTCCATGTGTCCTTTATACATGTTCAACACCATAAAAGTCCTAGAAGGGAACATAAGTAGGAAAATCTAAGATATTACATGCAGCAATATTTTCACTGATATGTCCTCTAGAGCAAGGGACATAAAGGAAAGAATAAACAAATGGGACTTCATCAAAATAAAACACTTCTGCATGGCTAAAGAAAACATCAGCCAAATGAAAAATGAGCCAACTGTAAGGGAAAATATGTTTGCAATTCTTTTGGATATATCTAGAAGTGTGATTGCTGGCTCATATGGTAGTTCTATTTTTAATTTTTTCAGGAACTTCTAGACTGAATTTTAATAACCCAGGCAGCTGTAAACATTTTGGGTTTTCAGTACAGGTCCAACACTATTTTAAGTGAATAGAGAATAAAAGTGTTTTGTCAATTGTGTTCAGTTCTTGTTAAGCTTCCAAAGCACATGGAATGCTCATGAAACAATAAGAAAATGATATTGGATGGAATAACTTAAATCTATTTAAAAAATTTTTAAGTGCTCTAGCAGTTTAGAGAAGGAAATGTTCAAGTATCCTAATTTGGTTGGAGGTGTATTAGTTTTCTATTTGCTGCTATAGTCAATTACCCAAATTTAATAGTTTAAAACAACACACATCTATAATCTTATGGTTTTGTTGATCGGAAGTCGAACATGGCTATCACTTGGATAAAATCAAGCTGTAAGCAGGCCTTTGTGTTTCTTTATGGAGGCTCCAGGAGGGAATCCATTCTCTGGCCTTATCTAGCTTGTAGAGTCTGTCTACAGACTCTTCCTTAACTTGTGGTCCCTTTAGGTCCAGTACTTTTGTATGGTATCAGTGACCAACTCTTCAGCCCAGTTGGATGATCCAAGGTAATCTCTGTGTTTTAAGGTCAGATGATTAGCAATTTTAATTCTATCTTCAGACCTAATTCTGTTTTTTCCATGAAAAGTAACATATTTCTAGGTTTCCAAGGATTAGGATCTGGGCATCTTTGAAGGGTCATTATTCTGTTCACACAATTGAGGAAAGAGTTGTTATTCTTAAATCATTTGGAAATAGCTCTGTGGGCTCTCTATAAATGCATGAGCCAGAGGAGAGAATGCCAGTATTTTTTTTTTTTTGATATGGACTAGACACTCAGTGTTCCCTTTGTGCTTCTCTGTTGCCTTTTTAGAATATTGTTTATTCTCCTAATAAACAGAAAGTGAAGTTTCTTATTCTTTTAGATTTGTTGACTTTTGGCTAGTAATTTGAATAAGACTTCTGGAGGGAACCTAATATCCTAAAAGTGATAGGTTCAGATTGTTCTCGTAACAGGATTGGTAGGGTTGAATCAAATTCTTTTATAGTTGAAAAAAATAAAGCTTTATTGCATGGGGATCATGTCCTTTTTGAACTAGAAAAATTTGGTCATGGGAGCAGTAAAAAATTAACTAGAATAAAGTATTATTATTGTATAAAATATATATTAGGGGAAGATTAATGTTCTCCTTTAAATAGTTAATAGAAAGATTAATTATATTCCTTCACTAAAGAGTAAGATAAATTTTGATGAATTCTCCAAATTATGTATAGTTATCTTCCAAAACACTTTACAAAGCTTGGGAATCTTGTGTTACATTGGATTACTTACCTATGTCTTTGATACAGCCTTTGCTTAGCTATGCTTAGCTCTTTAGTTATGAGAAACTTCAATATTTAAGTGGATAATTGCTCTAATCTTGATCTGGCCTTTTATATCTGCCTATGCCATCCACTTAATGGATATAGAAATATTAGCTGGTAGTCATATTATTTGTTTAATCAATACTATGCTGGGAAAAACAATTTTTTCCTTATCTTTAACAAAATCTTTTTAAATCAATGTTTCTCTGGAAATTGTATTCCTTTTATGATCTCCTTGGTGATGGAATACTTACAGCATGAAATTCCTTGTTGCTTTTCACCTCATGCAATCCATTTGTGCTGCTCTTGCCCATCCTGTATTGCTTTATTTATTGTTATTATTGTTTTTAAATAGGGCCCATTTTAGTGTGCATTAAGTAAATGATTGTTTTAAGCAATTGAAGCAAATATCATTGCAGCCTGGCAAATGGCTTTGATTCTTTGATTCCTGCTCAGCAGATTCAGTGGCAGGTAGCGTGGGAATCCAAAACAGGTATAGAAATCATGATGAGTCCTCCTATATAGCTTCACCAGATCTGAAACAGCCCTTGCATACACTGATTGCTTGTGAATGCAACTGTCTAGGTTACATAGAAAATAAACATAATAACTTTTTATTTCCCAAGGCAATACACCAACAGCTACATTTGGCTTCTAATAGTTTGCAATTCAGTAATAATAGCATGGTTCAGTTTAGTTTATTGAAGACATAAAAATACTTGGCAGCCCGAGGCTGGAGTGAGTGGTTCAAGAGAAGATTCCAACAGGGACCACAGGACCTGTACATGGAACATGGGTATACTCAGCACGTAGCAGCTATGATTTATTCATTTAGTGAAAAGCAGCATCCCATAAACATGATTTATGTAATGATTGAGGAGGGAATTTGATCTGCAGTTATATAGAATGGCACCTTAGAATTTCGTTGCACACATCTTCCTTTTTTAATAGCATTCCTTTTGGCTGAAGTTATTTCAGCTCAGTTTTTGCAGAAGAAGACTCTTTTTATTTCTATAAAAAATAGTAGAAAAACATCAAGTCCCTTATTCACCAACTGTCTTGAGAGCTTAGGCTTTGCAGATGTCTGCAGTGAAAATAAAGGATTTAAAAAAATTCAGCTGAATGTCTTAAAACAAGCAAAACTATTTATGAATAATTTTTTATAAAAGTGTATTTTCTAGAAGTGAAAATTGAAAACTTTATTCAAATTGAAAAATATTTATTAAACATGAGATTCTATCATTTAGCAGCAAAAATATTAGATAATGTTGGTAATAAAATCCACTCTATTTTTATTCACCTTTCATATGAATGAAGTTAAATAATTCAGTGTTTGAGAAAACCTAGGCACCCTTAGCTCTACATTCCAAATCAGTTACACCACACACTTGACTTTGTGAGCTTTGGGAAGTTTCTCGGCTTTCCCTAGCTTTGGTTTTTCCATCTACCAAATAAGTGAGGATGTTTCTGTCTTAGTAATGTTACACCACAAGTGTGTTATAAGGATCTAATGGGATAGTGTATGCAGATGTGGCCAGGCACTTGCAGAAGACTTTACCAGCTCTTTATTATTATGTGAAAAGTATCCCAGTGGTCACTAGTAAGATCTGTTCTTTAATGTGTTCCTCCACTATTAATGGTGGACTCCACAATTCCACACATTTTTTTTCTGTCAGATTCTTTATTGCTAATATATAGGTTATAAATACTGATGAACTGGAGATAGAGATTGTCTGCTACTATAGCTAAGAAGAGATAGTGTGGGAGTGCTACAAAGAAATCCAGGTTCATGATTTTCTCTTAGTGTGAAATTGTAGATAATCTACTGGGATTTAACAAATCTTGGTTATTTTATCTGTAAAACATCTAATTAAACCCACTGTTGTTGTGTCACAAGATTGTCTTTATCAAAAGAAGCAATGCATATGGAAAATCTTTGGAGAATTAAAAACTACAAATGCAAATTATTATCATGATTCTTTTATTTGGTCATTGTAACCTCTACATTGATAAATGCAACTACATAAAATACAATTATTTCTTGATAAAAACTTAGTGCTGTACTGGTGGAGGAGATAATACCTTTTGTCTGCTTTCTGTGAGAAATAGCTTTCAATATAATTACAGTAAATAAAATCTATAATGCCTTTATAAATCTTTATTTAGTCAGAGCCATGACTATTTCATGTAGTGACCTTTTCTTTCAAAAACGATGAGTCTTCTTTGTAAATAAAGACTCCTAAAGACTTTAAGAGTTTACAAACCAACAATTGAATCATCCATTTAAGAAAGTGCAAACAAAATGTTTTTTTCCCCAGTGTTTATTTAAGAACCCACATGTGAAAATCCATAGTTTCAAAATAAATTGGTTGGGAGAGTGGGTAGTATAATAATCACTTTATACAATGCTTCTTAATAGCCTTAAGGATTTTTAACAATAGCTATAGAAGATTGGGTTGTGGGAGGGGTGGAGGGAAAATGCAGAAAAAATTAGCTATATTTTCTGATGAAATATTAAATAATATTTAATATTACATTGATATAATGTATAATTAAACAAAGGGTTGCAAGAACAGCTTAGGGAAAGAAGTGGCTTTTTCATTTTAGTGAGATGAAAAGCTTCCCATGATATGAAATCATTTAAATCTACATAGATATGTTAAAATCTTACTACTGAATCAATGCAAGAGTTATATATTTTACTGTATTTTTATTGTGATAAAATAGATATAACATAAAATTTACCATTTTAATAATTTGTCAGTGTACAGTTTGGTGGCATTAAGTACATTCATATCTATCTCTGGAATTTTTTACCATCCCAAACTGAAACTTTGCACCCATTAAAAAGTTATATTTTGAAGAACACTGTCAACATGGTCTGTTTTATGCTACTGTAAAATTTATCTTTGGCATTCAAATATTTAATTACTTTTAACTAGTGATGTATTATACCTTTAACAGCATTTTGAACAGGAGAAATTTTTCCAAATAATGTATTTATAATGTTAGTCAGTGAAGTTGAATATGATATTTTTATATGTCATCTTTTTGTTCCAAGTTGGCTTGTAATTTTGTTTCTGAATATTTATTTGACACTAGTATTTTGCTAAGGCATTACTAAGTTTTCTTTTGGCATTAAGAAATTCTCTTCTGAAAACTTTCTTGTACTCGGCTACATTTCTTTTTTAGTTCTTTTTTTTATTGTTGTTCAAATACAGTTATCTCCTTTTCCCCCCACCACTCCTCCCCAACCCAGTCATCCCCACTCCCCACCCTTGATCCCACCCCCCTTTGACTTTGTCCACCTGTCCTTTATATATCACATATTTTTAAGACCACTGTTGTTTGTGATCTAAAGCAGCTGATCCTCTTCTAGCATGGACAAAGTCAATTCACCTGGCTTATTCACAAATAGGTTACAGAATTCATTGGTTCCCAATTTGGGATTTTTTTGGTGGGGAAGTAATGCTCAAACTTTTTTGAGAGCTGAGACAGATGATCATGCACCAGCTGGGAGAAAGAAAGCCCTGGCTCTGTCCCTTTCAAAATCTCTGCTAATGTTTGAAATATGTCAAAAATTCCAGTGTTCACTCATTGCCCCCATAATTCCAATTTGGCTTTGAAGGCAGCCTTTTTATATGCTGACTTAAAAACAGTTGTTCTCCCCTGAAGCAACAGATTAAGTTCATAGAGCAAGTGGAATATTACAATAAGCCAGTTTTGCAACCCATTCTGTGTCACTGAACAATGTGCTGCCAGAGGTACTTTTTTTTTCTTTAAAAAAATCTCTGGAATGGCTCTCATAACTCAGAAACTCTGGCCAGTGATCTACCTCACTTCTGTGTATAAGAGAAGATGAATGTGTTCTGTGTCCATCTACTCACAGAGCTCCATGGATAGACGTGAGTTAAGGGCATGTACTTTAATGTGGTTGATCATTTTAAACACATCCTGCAGTTGTTCAGGTGACATTTTTTGGCTAGCCAGCACTTTCCTATGGATGACAAAGTACATTGACTCACATTCAGAAGTGACCTCTTTGAGCTGAGTAGTGAAACCAGAAAGCTGTCCAGTATGGAAGCCCCTCTGTCCATGCATATACTGACACAAAATGACCAATTCAGTTTTCCTGATATGTAATAATGCAAAGACTCGAGTAGTTCTGCAGCTGTGGTGTTGGTTGGCAACAAAATTGTACATAACATATCCTCATGCACATCCTCTTGAAAACTATGTCGCACAAAAACAAGCATTGTTGCCTTGTCGTCAACATCAGTAGACTTAACAAGCTGGATTGCATACCACAGTGACTCATTAATCCTCTGTAACAATTGTGCCTCAATATCCTCTGCAATTCCATCAGTTCATCTAGTTATGGTGTTAGCCAACAGAGGAACAGATACCACCCTTTGAGCATCTCCTAAAAGTTCATGACGAATGTCCTTGGCAGTAGACAGGATCAACTCTTCACCAGTTGTAAAGGGCTTCTTAGCTTTAGCAATGTGGTTAGTCGCTAAGACACGGTGCAGACACATTTGATGAAGTGGTGGCCTTCAATATTGCTTCTGTTTTTTGTGTTCATGTTTTTGATTTTTCTTTTGAAAAACTCCAAAAGCTTGTCCTTTATTTCAGGGTTTTTGGTCTCCATGTGGCAAATCTCATGGTTTCATTGGATAGCAGGTTCGCATATATTATATAAAGTGGGCTTGGAGAATGTGAATCTCCTGTTGCAATGAACCCATAATTGAAGTAGAACTCTTGGTGTTTTCTTTTAAATGCACCTTTCTTTTTGTTAGTAGTCTTAGAGTCTTCTGTTGTCTCATCATTGTCTCATCATCTTCTGTTGTCTCCACCTTTTCTTTTTTTATATAATTTTTTTATTTTAATTGTTGTTCAAGTACAGTTTTCTGTGTTTTACTCCCATCCTAGCCCACCCAACCACCCCTCCCTCCCATTTCCACCCCCTCTAGTTTTTGTCCATGTGTCTTTCATACTTGTTCCTGTAAACTCCACCTATTCAAAGAAGCTCTGCAGCAACATTTATTTTTTACTCATTTCGGCTAAGGTCAGCTTGTCAGCTTACCAAACCTGTGATTCAGACAAGTGCACAGTGTGGGAAAGAGCCATGAATGGAAGTGGTAAGTAAAATAATGAGTGGGCCACGTGCAGATTAAAATAAGTGTCAGATTCTGACTTAAAAGCTGTCACCAGATGCAGCTGTACAATTGAAATACATCACCTCACTTGCCACTACAAAGCCTACCACCAGATGCAGCTTAATGCTCACTCACTGATAGGGTTTGGATATGAGTCTGTGAGCGATTGATTTATTAAGGACTCTGTGCAGTCAAACTTCTCTGCTAATGATAATCTCTGTTTCCATCCACTCCCCATCACTGCCTCAGCTCCACCTAGTATAGCCAGGCATTAGATTCTTGTAAAGAGCATGCAACCTAGATCTCTTGCATATGCAGTTCATAGTAGTGTTTGCACTCCTATGAGAATGTAATGCTTCTGCTGATTTGATGGACCATGGAGCTGAGGCAGTAATGCAGGTGAAGGGAAGCAGCTGTAACTAGAAATAAAGCTTCACTTGCTTGCAACCTGCTTTGCAACCTGGTTCCTAGCAGGGATTGAGGACCCTGTATTAGGGAATCTTTTGTGGTTCCATACAAATATATTGATTTTTTTGTTCTATTTATTTTTAAAAAATCATTGGGATTTTGATGGGGATTGCATTAAATCTATATATAGTTTTGGGTAATATGGACATTTTACTATGTTGATTCTTCCAATGAAGGAAAATGAAGTATCTTTCCATTTCTTTGTGTTGTTTTCAATCTCATAATAATGCTTTATAATTTTCAGTAGGTAGGTACTTCAGATCCTTTGTTAAGTTTATTACTAGATATTTTATTCTTTATGTTGCAATCACAAAAGGAATTGCTTTTTCCTTTTCCATTTCTGAAATTTCATCGTTAGTATGTATATACAGGAAGTCAATGAATTTTTGCACATTTTTTTGTATGCTGCGACTTTGCTGTATTTGTTTATTGTTTCTAATAGCTTTTTGGTAGAGTCTTTAGGGATTTCTATATAAAGAATCATGCCATCTTCAAAAAGTGACAGTTTTACTTCTTCATTAAAAAATTGAATGCCATTTACTTTTTTCTATTGTCTGATTGCTCTGGCTAGGATTTCCAGGAGTCTATTGAATAATAGTGGTGAGAGGGGATATCCTTGCTTTTTCCTGATGTTAGAGGAAAAACAAACAATCTCTTTTTCACTGTTGAGTATATTAGCTGAGGGTTTGTCATATGCTTTTATTATGTACCTTTGTTTATGTTCAGGTACTTTTCTTCTATGCCCATTTTATTGAGTTTTTAAATCATAAGTAGATGTATCTTGTCAAATGCTTTTTCTGCATCTATTGATTTTTATCCTTTATTTTGTCAATGTGGTGTATTATCTTGATTGATTTGCATCTGTTGAACCATCCTTGTGACCCTGGAGTGAATTCTACTTGATCACGATATATTATTTTTTTAATGTATTGTTGTATTTGATTTGCTAGTATGTTATTTAGGATTTTGCATCTGTATTCATCAGAGACGTTGGTCTGCAATTATCTTTTCTAGTGTTATCCTTGCCAGGTTTTGGTTAC
The DNA here is from genome assembly GCA_004027735.1 of Carollia perspicillata. NCBI lineage: Eukaryota > Metazoa > Chordata > Mammalia > Chiroptera > Phyllostomidae > Carollia > Carollia perspicillata. The sequence goes on from PVKM010052025.1 coordinate 10,295, forward strand.
AGGGTAATGTTGGCCTCATAAAATGTGTTAGGA
>PVKM010052026.1:0-10336 GCA_004027735.1 Carollia perspicillata
TCCCAAAGATTATGCACTGTGTGATACTACATGACATGCTAGGAAAGACCAAGTACAGGGGACCGGCAAGGGCTAGGGGGCGGGGAAACCACAACTGAACATCATGAGGAGCAGTTTAGAAAAAATGGGGGTGTTCTCTGTCACGACTGTGCATGTGGTCACACAAATTGAAGCGTGTATTAACACTCGCAGAACTGCACCACAAAATACAATGTATTGCATATATGTTTAAAGCAAAATGGAAAGACAGAAGGTAGGCTCTCGAGCCACTGACTCTCCTTGGGTCTTAGCTGCACCTCTGAGTGGCTGTGTCACCTTCGGTGGGTCACTCAACCTCGCAGTGACTCAGTTCCCCAATTCATAGAAAGGAGACACTATTTTCTACCTCAGAGCGTTTGTGAGGATGAACTGAGAAAATGCATGTAAAGCACCCCAAGTATGGCATGTGAAATAAATGTAACGGTAAGAGATGTTTATTCTCATTAGTAACTTTAGTCCAATGGTTACATTCGATTGATGTTATTTTGTTATTCAAAACCAGATCTCTTCGGGCGGGGGTGTGTAGAGTAATGCTCACCTAATTCGGAATGTCCTGTTCCCCATAGCCACTTTTTCATCTGGACCAGGATCAGGAGGATCTTATGAATTTTGTAATTGATCCATGAGATCACCCCCACATATTAAACTATCTGTCTGACTCCCAGGTTTCAACAGTTCTTCAAGTCTGATAGTTTGGTAAAGTTCATAGGAGAAAGTAAGGACCCAAAGGTGGTGTCCGGAAATGAAGCGGCCTCACGTCTCTGACACCGCTATGGCCAAAGTCGTCCCATGGGACTGTGAAGGCCAGCGCTCTGATGGGCTACCCTGTGGGTCCTGACACAGGACAGCCAGCGACTCACACACCATTCCTGGACCGTGGAATTTTCTGTTACCCTTTCCTTCCCAGTCCCGGGGCTCTTGAAATTACCCCTTTCATAGGACTCCCATCCCCCTGCCCACAGCCTCCCAGCTGCCCTGACATTGGAGTCAGAGATGATGGCCTTTGACATGCAATTTTAGTCTTCCAAGTCCCGAGTTTGCCCGCCTCCTTCACAAATCATCATTAGCTTTCGTTAGCACGTTTTCTGCCGGAGATAATTGTTGTGACATGTCCTCAGTTCCCTTCTAATGAAAGCGGAGCGTAACCCAAGGCTTTTCAAACTCGGAACAAAAGGATTTCATCTCGGTCGCACATAACACAGTCACAGCAGCTGCTAGTTCAATGGCTTGACAAATGGCTACTGAGCATCATCTGTGCCATTCATGAGAAGAACGAACGTGACTAAAGAACGCCGAGGCAGCCACGGGGGCTCTCGGAAACCGCGGGTGGGGGTGGAAATGGGAACGACACTTGAGAACGCAGTTTTATTAAAGCTGCAGATACACTCGACGCCCCGGCGATTGCACTCCTAGGTACACATCTTGGAGAGCCCACGCGCGTGTGCTCCAAGAGAAGTGCACCCGGACGTCACAGAGCATTGTTCCCAACAGCCCCAAACCGGAAGCCTCCCCAGTGCTCATCAGCATTTGAATGGACAGACATAATGCTGCACATCTGTCCAGTGAAACACAGAGAAGTGACTAAAGACAGCGAGGCACCGAACGCGGACGGCTGACGCCCAAGGTCAAGTATGACTTGGTTTATGTGAAGTTCACAAATGACACACCTGCACCATACTGTGGTACAGGTGGTAGATACAAGGTAAGTCCAGAGATGGCAGCCGTGAAGTTGGGAGGGAGTGAATACTTCTAGAAGGAAAGGGAGCGGGTCATCACCCGATGCTGCAGGGATACCAGTTTTCATTGCCTTACCTGGGCGGTTGCTTTGTAGGTGTCAGTTTAAACTCATTTAAATATAAATATAGTTATTTAGCTACTGCCTTCTTGTGCTCTTTATAGACATTATATTTCATTATAAAAACATTTACAAAGAGATAAATTAAAAGGGAAAAATGGAGAAAAAACCAGACTCGGCCTCCTTTCTTCTAGTGAATGCAGAACGCATGGAGCAGCTATGTAAGAACTCCAGAAAGGGAACAGCAGCAGGTAGATTGAGGAAGAGGAGAAATTAAACCACCGAATGGAAACCATGGCTACTGCCCAGCCTGAAGGCAGCGCAGCCCAAGACCAGAATGGGTGCACCAACGGGAACAGAGAGCTTCCCAAGAAGCTTCATCGTGGCTCCGGGCACAGGAAAGGGCACTGCTAACCACTATAGGAAAAGTAGAAATGCCCATGTTTTCCTGCCACCTGCTCTCTCACCCCCAGTCCCCAGGCCATCCTGTGGACATCAGTGGCAGAAGCCCCTACAGGAGGCCACCAGGGGCCAAAATTCGGCGGGAGGGGTGGGGGCGGAGCTGGTTTGCTGATCAGTGCAGCTGGGATCCCCGGAAGGTTGGACAAACGTTAATTGATTTTTTTAATGCATTATTTCGTTTAGAACAGTGTTAGATTTATGGAGTAGTTGTGAAGACAGCACAGACTACAACTCAGTCTCTCCTACAATTAGCATCACAATAATCTCTCCAGCCATGTTCTCCCACAGCGAAGCACTTGGCACAGGCAGTAGCTCCCGCCCCAGTGTTCTAGACACAGGAAAGACGAGGGAGGCCCCAGGCAAATTCAAAGTGCCCGAGACACAGAGGAGACCGAGGCTCTCAGAAAAGTGCCTGCGTGAAGTGGTTTATGACTCCTGTGCTCACATCCAAGCCGTGCCTGCAGGGTCTGCTCCTAACCACACACCTGACACAGAGAAATGGGCTAACAGATACGCCACAGCTCACACACGTACACGGTCCACCGGGCAGTGAGGACAGGGGCGTCTAAACAGCGCCACAGAGGTCTGGGCGCTGACCTGGTATGAGAACCTGCATCCACAGAAGGGAGGTTGGAACTTGCCACCTGAATCTAACCAGGCTGAATGACCGCCAAAACAAAACTCTTCCACAGGAGTTCAGTAAGGCCCAGAGTTGTATAACACTCTCCTCAAAACCAAAATCGAATCCAAAATCACTCCGCACACGAAGGACCAGAGTTCTTGCCTCCCTTGGGGAAACGCAGCCAACAGGGGCCACAGCCCAGATCACGCCAACACTGAGATTATTTGCAAAGGCTTTGCGCAGTCGTTATACAAACGCTCCGTCTAACAGGCAACCACAAACAATCTTGAAACAAATGAAAACATTGCAACTTTCATTGCAGAAACAGAGAACTATGATAACAGAAATTTTTTTTTAAACTCACCGGTTGGGCTCACTTGCAGATTGGAGATGACCCAGGAAATATTCAGTGAAATTCAGGGTGTAGTAATAAAAATGATTTGACCTAAAAAACAGAGAAAAAAAATGAAAATAAAAATAAGCAGACCCTCATAGACCTGTGGCATTATAAAGAAAAAATATGGTCTAATATTTGTGTCACCAAAGTCTAAAAGGGGAAACACATGAAGAGTGTGATGGTGAAAAAATATGTGTAGAACTAAAGACTGAAAACTTCGCAGGCTTGGCAAAAGACATAAACCTACAGGTGGAAGATGGTCAGTGAACCTCAAATAAAATACACCCAAAGAAATGCACATACGAAGAAACATCCCATTCAAACCAATGACACTCAAGTTTAAAAAAAATCCTGAAGGCAGCCAGAGAAAAACAACACATTACCTAAACAGGAAAAATTAATCAAATGACTTTGAATTTTTTACTGGAAATCATTAAGGCCAGAAAAAAAGTAACATTTTTTAAGTACCAACAGAAAGAAGAGCCAATACAGATTTTTTTATCTAATGATCTATATTAGGAATGAATTTAGAACACAGGTATTCTCAGATGAAGATAGAGAGGGTTTCTTGACAGAAGACCTTTAAAGCACACTCGTTTCAAAGGGATTTCTAAGGTAGTTTCCTCAAGCAGAAAGTACACAACCCCAAAGGGAAACTTGGACTAGTAGGAATGGAAGAAGAATGAGAGACAATAAACATCAGGATTCTATAACGGACGATTCTCCTTGAGATTTTTAAAATATGTTTCACAGTTAAAAGTAAATATAACATTTTCTGGTGGGATTTTTAGTGAATTTAGATATAACATACAAGAGAAGTATAAAGGTTGAAGGATAAAAAGACCTATATCATGGTAAGTTTCTACATTTCACTTGGAGTAATGAAATATTGATTATAAGTAGAGTGCAAAAACGTAAGTATGTGTATCATAGCCCCTTTGTTGAACACTAAAATGACAAGAAGAAGGAATATAGTCAGAACTTAAATAAAGTAATTAAAATAGAATATTTTTAAAAGAACATTAGAATAACCCAAAAGAGGGCAGAAAGGGAGAAACAGAGAAACAAAAACCAACAGAAAATAAAAAATAAAATGATAAATTTAAACCAAAACATAATGATCACATTAAATGTAAAAGGTTTAAACACACTAAACAAAAGACAGAGATTTTCAGAACAAATAAAATCTATGACCCAACTATATGCTGAATATTTTTAAAAAGTCACTTTGCACATAATAATACAGATAGATTATTTTTTTCAGAATGATGAAAAATAACACCATGTAAACACTCATAAAGAGAAAGTTGGAGAGGGATTCAAAGCAAGAGAAAAGTCTCCATGGCTGGTTTTGAAGAAGAGGGGACACATGATAAGAAACGTGGGTAACTTTTCATTGCTGAGAACAACCCCCAGCAACAAAATGCAGACAGTACCACGACTTCAAGAACCATAGTTGCTGCCAACAATTCTGAAGGAACTTGAATGAGGACTTCAGGCTGATCATACAGACCAGCCAGCACCTTAATTTCTACCTGTTACCACTTGAACAGAGAACCCAGTTACACCGTGGGGGTATTTCTGACCTACAAAAACTAGGTGATAACAAATCCTGTTGTTTTAAGTCTTAAAAAAAAAGAAATCTGGAATGGCTATAATAAACAGACTGCAGGGCAAAGAAAATCACCAGGAGTAAAGAGAGACAACACATAATGGTAAAGGGTAAATGGACAAGAAAATGTAACAATACAAATGTGTATGTAACCTAACAACATCAAAACACATAAAGCAAAACTGACAGAACGGAAAGTAGACATAAACCTACAACTCCTCTTTCAGTAACAGCTAGAATGAATACCCAAGAAATTAGCAAGGATATCGAAGAAGTAAATAACAACTGCAACCAATTGGATCTAACTGGTATTTCTAGAATATTTCACCCAACATCAGAAAACACACTCCTTATAAGTTGCATGGAACCACAAAGACCTCAAACAGCCAACACAAACTTAAGAAAGAAGAACAAAGCTGCAGTCACCACACGCCCTAATTCCAAACTATATTGCAAAACTACAGAAATCAAAACAGTATGGTACTGGCATAAAACAAACACATAGCTCAATGAAGCATAATAGAGAACCCAGAAATAAAGCCACATATATATGGAACAACAAAGAACCCAAGAATATATAATGGGGAAAGACAATCTCTTCAGTAAACAGTGTTGGAAAAACTGGAGAGCCACATGCAAACAAATGAAACTGGACTACTAACTTACACCACACACACAAAAAACAATACCTGCAAAAGGATTAAAGTGAGACTATATAAAACTAAAAATCTTCTGTACAGCAAACAAAGCCATCAATACAATGAAAAGATAACCTACTGAATGAGAGAAAATATGTTCACATCATGATCAGGGGTTAATATCCAAAATACAAAAGGACCTCATACCACTCAGCAAAAACAAAAAATCTGATTTAAAAGTGGGCAGAGGATGTAAATAAACATTTTTCCAAAAAAAAGATATACAGAAGGCCAAAAGATACATGAAAAGATGTTTGACATTGCTAACCCTCATGGAAATGCAAAATCAAAACCACAATGAGATATTATACCACACCTATTAGAGGGACTATGATCAAAAAGACAGCCCAAGCCGGGTTCCTCAGTTAGCTGGAGCATCGTCTGGTACACCAAAGGGTTGCAGGTTCGATCCTGGTCAGGGCACATACATAGGTTGAGGGTTCAATCCCCAGTTTGTGTACTACGGAGGCAACCAATGGCGGTTCCGCTCCCTCTCCCTCTCCCCCTCCCCCTCCCCCTCTCCCCCCCATCTCTCTCTGTTACTCCCTTCCTCTCTCTCTAAAATCAATAAACATATCCTCTGGTGAAATCCTTTTAAAAAGATAAAAAATAACAAGTGATGGTGAGGATATAGAGAAAAGGGAACCCTCGTACACTGTTGGTGGGAATTAAATTGGTGCCGCCGCTATGGAAATCAATACGGAGGCTCCTTAAAAAATTAAAACTACAATGACCACATGACCCAGCAGTTCCACTTCTGGAATTTATCTGAAAAAAACAAAAACACTAACTTGAAAAGAAATCTGCACTCTCACGTCCACTGCAGCATTACTTACACTAGCCCTCACATTCTCCACAGTCACTAAGGTAAGGCCGGGGTTCAAGTTGCCAGCCCGAGACTTGCCTGGAGATCTTGAAGCGCCGCAGGCCAGCGTGGATGTCTAACCGAGCAATGGCATCACTCCATAGTGTTTCAAATCGCCTTCCAGGAGGTGTCACAATTTACCCCAAGAGCTGGCTCCACCCTAAAACGACCCTAGACCACGACCCAAAAGTCCTCCTCCAGCACGGGAATCAGTGGACAGGGCGCCAGGCCAAGTCTCCCTCCCAGCGACCTCTGAGATCTGGGGCAGGATACAGCTGACTCTTGAACAACACAGGTTCAGGTCCAGGTAAGTGTACGCCGATTTTTTCTTTCAAGAAATATAATCCGTCCTTCCTATCAGCTGCTTTGCGACTGCGGGTTTCCGGTGCACAGGTTCCACGGTCCTTCCGTGGATTCAACCCCAAATGGAAAGAGCATTTTTGTATTCCCAACCAGGAATCGAAAGTACCGTTTTCAATTCGCAGTTGGTTGGATCCGCCAATGTCCGGGGCCCACTGTAGAGTCAAAAGTTACAAATGGGTTCTTGACTTCAGGCGGTGGTTTGCGTGCCCCTAACCTCCACGTTGCTCAGGTCAGCTGTACTTCTGGCGCGTTGGTTTTGTCATCTGTAAAAGGAAGAGTATTGCCCTGGCTTACAGCAAGTTCACTCCTGGCCCTAAGATCCTTCCTCCTGAAAAGAAAGGGTCAGAGGATTCTTTCTTAACTTCAACGAGAGAAACTTGTTGGGCGAATCAACCAAGAATGGAAACAGCTGCAACGTTAACTTCAGTTTTCCAGAGTCCGCGGGAGCCAACCCCAAGTCAGTTCAGTTTCCAGCCGACATACTTTGTTGCTTTTTAACAAGGGCGTTTCCCTCTTCTCTTTTTCTTTGGGTAGCACTTAATGTCTAGGGAAGTGTAGGTTCTAAAGGGTATAGTGGCAAAAACACAAGATGACAGTGACAAGGGGAATTTATTCTAGTAACTGCTCCTCATTCACAAGGAAATCAGCTCGCCATCATTTCCCAATTATGTCTCCTCCTGAAACTCATTAAGGCTTTCTCTATTCATAATCAATACATTAAAGCCCCTCTGTTTAATAAAACAGTTCATCAATATTTTATGGCTTTAATAATTTATGTTATGGAGAGGCAGGAGGAACCCTACAGCACACATGTTCACTGGAGACAAAGAAAACCTGAGCTGCAGATTCTGGACTTAAAAAAATCAGCCTTTCTGGACCCCGTCTCCAATTTGTAGAGGGCAGATGGGGCTGCGGGGTGACTCACAGTCTATGAACTTTGTGAAGAGAGGGGCCAGTTCTGATTATTTCTTGACCATCTACCTACCATGTGTCAGGCACTATGCAAAATATTCAATAGGCATTTCCTCATCTACTCCTCTCCATAACCATAGGAAAAAAGTATTATTGTCCCCACTGCACAGATGAAGAAACTGAGGCTTAGAGTTAGTGAGTAACTTAACCTGCACCGCACAGCACGGAAGTGGTGGTGCCAGGATTGAAATGTGACTGCCTGACTCCTGCATCCATGCGGTTAAACGTCGCTGCCATACAATGGTCAAACCGCCTTCTTCGGAAAATATTTAGTTCCAGAGCACCAACTTTTCTAAGCATTGGGAATGCTGAGATGAGCTACATAGTCAGGGACCTGAACTCTCGGAGCTAGCACTTGGGTGGGTTTAGACCATTTAGAATGCAGGTTTTTAAAAATCAAGAGGACTCAGGACTCCTACCAGATTCCATTCAATTCCCCCCTTGTCATGAGGCCCCTGCAGCCCCTTTCCTGAGGCAGGTCAAGCCAGGCATCACTTGGCCAGATCAGCTCGTGTGGGCAAGAGCAAAAGTCCACTGGACAGTGGAAAGAGACCTCCCCACCCACCAGTCTAGCTTCCAAACAAGTGCCCCCCGGGGTACATATCTTGATGAACCATCCCCTGGGAAGGTGTTTTTCCCAATGCACCTAGGAGAGTTCTCCCGGGTGTGAATGTTTTTTCAGTAGCTGTTAGTCCTGGGGGGCCTGTGGTTTACTGCAAACCAGAACAGTAGCTTCTTTCCTTAGCTCACAAAGAAACTTCAGGCTGGTGGAAACATTTTGCTTTCATTTCCAAGGCAGAGATGAATGTATAATAAAGGCTCATTTCACTATAATTTCATTGTCTGCTTATGAATCTGTCTCCCACGTCAATTTCTTAAAACTAGGGTTTATGTTCCATTCAGCGTTGGGCCCCACTGCCTAACACAGTGCGTGGCACGGAGTAGGTGTTCGACAGATGAAGGAATAAATCGGTGCTTGAGTTCAAAGCCAGAGGCTGTCATTTACTTCCCATGCACCTTTGGGCCAGTTATGTAATGCTCTGTGCCTCGGTTTCCCTGTGTGTAACATAGGGCATGGACTGCTACCTATCCCTTAGAGCTCTGATGAGGAGTACGTAAAGGGATAGACACGAAGCTATCAGAAGAAGGCTGACACGCAATGCACACAAAACAGATGACAGTCGAGGCCATTCTCCTGACGAAGAGACTTTCCTCCCTGCATGTTTTCCCAGTGAGTCTTTGTCCAACTCCGGCAGGCTGTGTCTCTGGAGGTATTTTTAATACTAGGTGTGATTTTTTTCCCCAGTGGATATTTTTTCCTGTGCATGTTTTTTGAGTGGTCATTGCTTCTAGAGACTTTTTCTGGCAGGCATTTTTCCTAGAGAGGCTGTTCCTCAATAGATAATCCCCTCCTCTTTTGTTTTTGCAACGGTTCTTCCGATGGATGATTTTCCCAGTGCATAGGTTCACGGTCAGCGTTTTTATAATGAACAGTTTTCCTGGAGAATATTTTTCCTAAGGAGCATTTTTAGTGAGAACTGTTTGTGGTGAGTATACAGGGTCCAGCACAAAGAATGCCCCTTTTTTATTACAAAATCTTTTATGTCAAAATCATAAGCATGCACTTCTGTAACAGAACAATATCACACTCAAGAACACCATGTGACATTTTACGTGAAATGTTCTAATTAAAACTATAAATTATCACACCCATATTATTACCCCACCAACCACGCTCAAGCAGGCCTTACTTCTGCTGGACCTGTATTTCCATGGGGTATTTTTCAGAATGAAGCATGTCTTCAATAGCTATTTTTCCAAATAGGCCCTTTTTCCTAGAAGTTACAGGCTTCTCCTTGGGTGTGTCCCCCAAGAAGTATGATCCCCATTATGGACTGAATTTTGTGTCTCTCAAAATTCAGATACTGAACCCTAACCCCCAATGCGACTATATTTGGAGATGCGACCTTTAAGAAGGTAATTAAGGCTAAATAAGGTCACAGGGTGGGGCCCTGGTCCAATTAGATTCATGTCCTTCTCTCAGAGGAGAGACAGACACAGGTGTGTATGCCCAGAGGAGAGGCCTTGTGGGACACAGTGGGGAGACGGTCACGTGCAAGCCATGGAGAGAGGGCCCAGGAGCACCCAACCCTGCTGCTACTATTTTCTTAGACTGCCAGCCCCCAGCACTGTCACAAATAAATTTCTGGTTTTTAAGTCACCTGGGCTGGTATTTTGTTATGGCAGCCCGAGCAGACTAATACAGTCCAAAGCACTTTATATTTTTCTGGCTAGAGCTGGAACAGCAATAATTGCACTCCCTTAAGCCGCCTTCTGCTGGTCCCTCGAAGGCATCCCTTGCTCACCCCACAGTGAACACTAAGGTCTAACGCAACAGAAGCGGAAAGGCCATACTGGCCCATGGCTCCCTTTTGCGCTGATAAAAGAATATACGGTCCCTCGTCCAGCTTACTCCCCAGCCCGCAGCTCTCCATAACTCGAGCCCTGAAA
>PVKM010052027.1:0-10341 GCA_004027735.1 Carollia perspicillata
TTTACTTGAATAGACTATAGGTTTACTTAACTTGATTTTTAAATATGTTTTCAGTAACCCTTCTGTATGTTTGGGATATTTAGGAAGAACCACTGAATAGTCAAATATACATCTAAAAACTCAAACCAGCGATCACTCCCACCTCTGCTTAAGAATGAGCCAAGATCATGAAAGGAAGTCAAGGCCACGAAAGATTTCTTGTAGAATTATTAGAGCATCCTGATCAGCTGAGGAAGATAAGTTTCAGCTGAAAGGATATCTCTTTCACCAACAGGGAAGGCAATCATATATAATAGTATGACAAGGTTCTACATGAGTGATTTTACTTGCTTTGCAAGACATAGCTGTGTGATAAGTCCAAAGGTGGTATTATTCATAAGTTCAAGTACAACAAGCTGAGACACATAGATGAAAGGCTCACAAAATTTGGAGCATGCCTTCTGACTTAGGAGCCACTAGTCGTTCCATTACACTCCCATTATTTCTCATCCTACTGTTCCAAGGTGACAGCCATACTAACCGCACAATCCTAAAACATGATGGAGTAGGATCCTTCATGGTCCACCTCTTGGGTAGGTTGTTAGAATTAAACCAAGTCAACATGTAAAAAGTACAAAGAATAGTGACTGCCAGTTGTGTGCCTACCTGTGTACATACTAAAATAGGTATGTACATTTATATATGTAAATATATGTGTATGTATAGTATATACAGGTATGTGGACATGTGCCATGTGTGCAAACATGCATACATATATGCTCCAGTGCATGTCAGACACACACACACAACTTGAAAAGGGATAAGGAAATAATAGTTACCATAACCAGGTTAGCTTATCAAGTAGTACTCCTTACTATACCCATAACCCTAGAGATTAAGAAAAAGAGAAGAATTTTTAAAAGAACTTTTTCTTCAGCTTCTTCATCTACTAGTTTTGGAGAATAGACATGTTTCTTAAAATTTTTAAGTCTCTATTTAAATAAGAAAAACAAAGTTTGCCTTAGCATGTGATTTGTGAAGCAGAGTCAGAGAGCCTCACTTCTCCCAGCCACCCAGACTACAAAGCCAGAAGGCACTGGAGACCACCAGTAACACGTATGTTTCTGTCTCAACATTCTAGGCCTCATGGCCCGCCTGTCTACTAAAATGCATTTGGAAGAGGAAAGGGAGGTGTCCCAGCTTCTCACTTCATTCCCAGCTCAGCTTCTGGGAAGGCTAAACTTTCTACACTCCTTGAAGATATTTTTGCACCTCTAGGGGAAGACAACATTTGCAAGGAAAGCCAAAAGTGCATCAGTTCAAAAGCCAGACCTGGTACTTCCTATTCTGGGGGAACTGTCCAAAAGGTGGCTGCGTGTGTCTGCGTATGGGGCACTGGTACTGGGCCCATCTCTTTGCATCCGGGGTGGTGTGTACGGTGGTCCTCAGTGCCGGATAATTGACAATGTAGTTTCCTGATGGGATGGTTCAAGCACCATAGGAGTGGTCTGTGTGGCTGAGAATCATCCTCACAATACTCCAGATATGATCTCAAAGCTCCCTAAGTTCCTAAAGATGGAAGCGAGCATGGAGGTGAGGAAGGATTGAGGGAAGAGAAACCGGAAGACATAGTAGATAGAGCCAAATTGATTCCAGAGCACGGGATTGGGCAAAGAGAGAAAGTAGAAAGAAACTCTAAACCCTCCAGGAGAATCCTTCTTCCACCCGCCTGCCCCGCGCTCTGTGGGTAAGCGGCGGTCCGCTTACCAGCCGAGTCTCCGTGCAGGCCCCAGCGCCGAGGGCCGCACTGGAGGCAGGAGGGGCTGTGTGCGCACCTGCCCTGGGCCCTGCAGACGAGCGCAGACTCCTTCACCCGAATTCGCATGGGAGGGGAGTCTGGCCGTGGTAGGTGGAGAAAGAGATGGGAAGATCTGGACTCCCTAGGAGAGCCGCTCAATCCACGGAGTGGGGAGAGGGCGCACTTCCTGGCCGGTTTTCTGGGTAAGACTGGCCCCGAGTGCCCGACGTTTTCCGCTCGGGGTCACGCCCATTGGGCTGGGCGGCTAAGCCGATAAACTGCGGGGGGTTGGGGGTAGAACTCAGCAGAGGACCAGAAAGGCGGTGCTGAGCGGTTCAGACACCCAGTGGGATGCGGGAAATGCGAACATCGGGTGGACAACTGTCTCCATCCTCCACGCCATCCCGCCCTCCTCGGCGACCGAGGGCGGCCCCACGTCTGGGCTTGCGACTGGTCCACGCGTGGTTGCAACTGCAACAGTCGTGACTCTGGTCCTCAGAGGGCCACCGAGCCTAGGAGTGGGCCCGGGATCCTGGGAATTTTCCCGGGGAGGGTCGGTTTCGGTCTGAGTTTTCCAGCGCCTGTGAACTGGTGCTGAGATGTGCGTGCGTCTCTATCCACGTCCTCTGGTTCCCACACGCCTATGGGTATACTCTATACCCTGCGAGCACATCGTGGGTCATCAGGTGTCCCCTAACTCACTAACTCCAAATGAGGAGAGGGAGTCAGATCTGCTCCAGCGCAAGCTTGGAGATCGCAGCGCTACATTCGCAGACGTTCTGCCCCTGGGACGCAACAAATGTTTGTGCAACAACCAGCCGGTTTTCCCTCTCTCTGCTTAGGACCTGTGGTCTTGGCACTGGGAACTCAGGCCATCCGCGAGGACTTCGTAGTAGCTCCAAGCCCGCATGACCCCGTGACCTTTTTTCTTCCTCAGCTGTGCGCAGACGTTTAAGCCCACGACCTGAGCCAGCGACCTCAGTTAGCTGGGCAGACGATGGGGTTATGGAATTTAGAAACTCTCATCTGAGAAAATTCAGACACAGAGAGTTAAGATACATGCGAAAGCTTGAAAATGCAGGAATAAAATAAAACATTTGTCAGTTTGTCTTGGCTGAGGGCAAAACTAGCTCTGGGCACTCTTCCCTTACTACTTCCTGCCCAAAAGGTCTTGTGGGCAGATTGAACGGCATAGCAGCCCGGCCCTAAAGTGTCTGCCACCACACACCTACCTGGATCACCTGGGCAGTAGCTTAGCCAGTGCTTGGCTTTCTTCCTGATTGTGTGATTAAGTTAATGACCACACAAAATAAAACACAAGGGAAGCTTAGGGAGTGTCTACATGTATCCCTCAAAATATGTGATCCCCAACTATGAGGAAGCCCTTATCAAAAAACAGTACTGGCTTACATTGTTTTAGACCTAAGTTCATTGCTGAATCCCCAGCAGGTAGTAAAGCCAATGTAGTGAAAAAGAGATTCTGGAAGGATTGGAAATAACAAAGGGCATTCAAGTTTGTTTGCTTTTGTTTGTTTTTACAATTAGGCCCCAGACAACCTGGGGTTTGTTTGTTTGTTTGTTTTTAAGAAACTTTCTTCAGAGATCCACTAGTGTTCCAGGCACGGACAATTTAGTCAGCCTCTAAAGCAGTGTGATTTAAGGGTCTCTTGAAGTCCATTTTCCATTTGCCCCAAATATTCTTCTCAATTATTGCCATGAACTCTACTTCACAACCAATCTTGTTCTTTTCTCTAGAAAGTCCCCTTTAGATTTGATAGGAGCCTGGTTAACCATGAGAAAAATCAGTTCCTCACTACAAGTACTTTAAACATTGTAGAACCTGCCTCACTCTGTACAGATGAGAAAACCAAGATGCAGGTAAATCAAATGGTGCTGGTAATGACACAGGGTCATACGAGTCCTGAACAGCAGCTGGAACTGGAAATTTGGACTGCTGTTCTGATCGCACATTGCTGGGGACAGGTGTTTCAGATTATCCGACTGCTGCCTAGCAAAAGTGAGAGCAGGCCTCAGCGATACATAGTACACAAAGTACTTGGATGATCTTGAGAAAGTCGGTCTGCGTTTTCACCAACCCGGGTCACACTATGGATACATCTGTTTGCCCTGCCTCTGGTCTTTGCCTGCTCCCTGCCCTAATCGTTACTTGTTCTGTAATCACCCCAAGATAATGAAGTCTTTGAAACACTTTTAGGAAAGAGCTTTGAATGCTTACAATGAGAACGTGTGCACGTTTCCCACTTCAGAGCTCTTCCCAAGTGTCCTCCCTCTGACAGGGGAGGGTTGGCAAGATGTGAGGGAAGGGGGAAGTGGGAAAGAACACCTGGGATCTACGCAGCGTCGTGTCTATAACTGGAGCATGCACAGAGTGACTCTGAAGATGCCTGTGGATTAAGTTCATGCCATCCTAATAACTAAAAGATGATCACCCATTTAGTTTTGCATCTAATGGCTGCTGGATATATCACACACTCTCACATACACTCTATTTAACTAAGATCTGTTGTCAGTATATTAAGAATACAAAGGGATTTTTCACAAGAGGAAGGACAGGGAGAGGAGGAAAGTTATCAGGCTCTTCTGTACGGTCCAGCACTAGTATTTTCCAGAAGCTATGCTGCTGCTCAAGCCTTAAGAAGGAAAGCTGTGCCCTGCAATACAGACAACTGTGGTCATTTCACTTTGGTTTCTAAAGAAACTCTCTGTAAGGTCTCTTAATGGGTAGTGAGAGAATGCTAACCAGTTCTAGAGGACAACCTACTCTTCCACGGAGGCACCACCAATAGAAACTTAAGTGGGCTTTTCATCGGATTCCTCTGATCGTGGCCTGAAAATTGTCTCTGGTCACATGTGAAGATGCTCATTATCCTGCTGCTGAAAAGAACACTGAAGTCCCAGGGACAGGCTAGCTTCCCAGCAAGCATCTCTGCTTGAATGCTTTGTGCTTTCATCAGGACGCTCACCGCGTTCCAGCTAAAGATTCTCCGACTAAATAACCAAGCCTCGTCTTCTCTCTTTTGGGCTCAAGATTGTCTTAGAGTAAATAAATGCAAGTGGGGCAGAATTTATCATCCCACTCCTGCTATCTCTTCTTTCCAGGGACTCAGTGAAAATACATGGTATCTCCTCAAAGTGTAGTTCTTGGCTACAAAAGTCTATTTAAAAACTTTCCAAATAATTGCTCTGAAGAAAATAGTCATTTATTGTCAAAGCATCCAACATACCCAGATAATCTATAAAGTTTAATAAATCTTTCCAGGGATAAAAGAAACACATAACTATTCAGACTCCATTTCACTGGCACAAAATTACACTTTGTATTAAAAGGAAATACATATTTACATAATGATGACATTCTTCATTGAAGTCCATAATCATTTCATGATACATGCACTTTCCCCTGGAAACTTCAATTGAATGGTGACCCCCGTTTTTATTTTGTTTTTCTAAGAACACAAACTGTCATCAAGAAATGCAGAAAGCATCTCATTCTCCTCCTTTACTTTTTATCTAAAATAAATTTTGCCCTTACATACAATTATTACATCTAAATTGTAAGTGCTTAATAATTTAAGTAGAAATGTATGACAAATGCATCAATATGTTGCAATATATGACATTTTTAAAAATGTACCTTTGTTTTTGGGAAAGTGAAAATGCGTGCATTCAAAAGAAAACCCCTCAAACAACCCACCCAATCAAAAATCCACCATCCTGTGTGTGTGTGCGTGTGTGCGTAGTGTAGGTGGCAGGTAAACATTTGAATGAGATTACTGGAGGAGCACACGTGTTTGAGAGCCTGTGTGTGATGTGACTGTCTCTCTGGGTGCAATGTCTCAGGTCACAAGGAGGTTGTGGATGCCTTCACGTGTTTGTTCCTACAGGTGGCTTGACTGTGCTGTGCGTGGACGTGCCGAGTGGAAAGCTGGGGTCCTTTCCGTGTCAGTTATGGGAGGTCATGTGCCTGGAGAGGTGGTGGCGCTCCCTGAAGGACTCGTTGCAAATGGGGCACTTGAGTTTCTCTTCCCGCCTTCGCTTCACCAAGGGCTCCATGGCGTACTCCTTTTTGTGATGCGACCTCATGTGGTACACTAGGTCGGAGGTCATGCGGAAGGAGGCATTGCACTTGGCACACCAGTTCTGCGCAGGCAGACACAGCGAGGTGAAGGAGGGCGGTAGCAGCGTAAGAGCCGAGGGCAGCTGCAGCTGCAGGGGCCCCGCGGCCGCCGAGCTCTTGGGCCAGAAGGCGGTGGCGTAGAGGAAGGGGCTCTGTTTGGGAAGGCCGCCACCACCGCTTTGCAGGGCCGCACATCCTCCGTTCAGGTCTGCAGCTCCCTGGAGCTTCACAGCCAGAGGGTCAGGAGCGGCGGGGTAGAGTCTGGTGGGGCCCACGCCGTCGCTGGGGTGGCACGGCTCGAGCGCGCTCAGCTTCTGACCCAGCACCAGTGGGGACAGCTGCGAGAAGGAGCGCGCTGGCTGCGAGAAGGCGCTTTTGCGCTCGTCCGACGCGGCGCCCTGGCAGCTGCCCGCGCCGCCAGCGCCCCCGGCACCGCCCGCACCGCCCCCAGTGCCGCTGCCGCCCAGCTGCGGCACCGAAGTGAAAGCGCTACCACGAGCCGGGCTGCCGCCCTCCAACCGGCTGGGTAGCGGGCCCCCGGGCCGCGGGGCCAGCAGCTTCTCGGCACTAGCCGGCGACGCAGCCACAGGCGTGGAGGAGCCGCCGCTGCTGCCCGTGTCCTGGTCGTCGACGGTTGCAACCCCGCCGTCGGCTGCTGCCTCCTCCTGCAGTCCGGGCGCTCGGGCCACCTTCTTCACCTCCACGAAGGCGCTGCGCTTCGCCTCGCCGGTCTCCGGGCTGGGCGGCGCGAAGAGGCGGCCGTTCTCTTCCAGGCCGAAGTAGCTGCCTGAGGTGCGGTACTGCTGCGGCGTGCATACCAGGTCCTCCTTGGAGGTGGGCAGGGGCCTCTCCGCGAAGCGGCCTCGGCCCCCCGCAAGCCCCGCGCCACCACCGCCCTCCGTTGCCTCCTCCGGGAATTTCCTCTTCCCTTTGCCCAGGCCCGCGGCGTTGCCGTCGGGACTCAGCTCCGCCTCCTGGTGGCCACTGCCGCTGCTGCTGCTGCTGCTGCTGAGGCTCCGAACCGGGGAGCAGCTGCTGCCTCCCCCGGAGTTTTCCAGCTCGCGGGCCAGATTGTGGAAGTCCGTGGATGGCTTCGAGCTGCCGCCGCCACCGGTCGCGGGAGGGTTACTGCCCTCGGGGGAGGGGGTTGGGTAATGGTGGAATGGGCCAGCTTTGCAGAACTTAGGGCCCGGGCCCAAGGGCGCCTCCTGTTGCTGTTGCTGCTGCTGCTGCGGCGGCGGCTGCTGCTGCTGCTCCTTGCCACCGCCACCGCCGCCCCCGTGATCCTTGGTGCCCACGCCGCCACCCTGTTCCTCTTGGGAGCTCCTATCAGCGCTGTGAATTCTCTTGGGGCAGCGGAAGCGCAGATGCGCCACATAGGGGAACTCAAACTGGAAACGTTGACTGCATTCCAGGCATGTGTAAGGGGACGACCCTGCTTAGTGAGCAAACACCACACACACGCACACCACATGATTACTCAGGATCGTCTCCAGGCCAGTTTGTCATCACCCCCTTCACAAATCCACCTTAATCTCTCAGGCCTCAGTGTCTGAAAAAAAGGGGATCCTGTACGACTTGATCTAACTTTCCCTCCTGATTTGGGGGAAGGGCAGTAATTAAGGCAAGTGTCCCCGGATTCATCCTCACCTATCTGCCCCAGCTTCATTCATTACGGACTAGAACACTGAAGCTTCCTAAGAGACGCCCGAAGAGAGCAAAGGCGCACCCAGGAGGCAGAGAGAGACGGCGCCGCTCCCTGCATTTCTCCCCCGTTTGCTAAGGGCCCACACGCGGGTCGAAAGCCAACCTACCATTCATTTTGCTGTGGGGTCTAGAGGGGCAGAGCAAGAGCAGCTCAGTTAGTTCTTTGCCGTACCAAACTAGTAACTCCTCATCTTTGGCAATCCTTCGGAGAGAGCGGTAAAACAGCTGTCCGTTTTTTATATAGGCTTCAAGGTTCTGCTCTTCTTTATCCCTGGCTGATTGGACCAGACGCAGCCACATGAGACCTTCTGAGGAACCATTTGCTGCTGAGGTGTCTACCTACAGTTTTAGAAAAAGAAAGAAAGAAAGAGTACAAGAAGGAAGGGGTTTGGGGAGGGAGACTCTTGTGAAAGAATAAAGCCAGAGGAACCAGGTCCATTTCCTACACATCACTCTTTTCCAAAGAATTATTTGAGATCAAGATTCAAAGAAACTTGACCCAAGTTGGAACCCATCCTCTTGTTTGTACCCAGCAGGCAAGAGAATTGTTGTTTGAAATGCTGGATCAATCATGTCGATTATTTAAGTCGTCGTTGTCATATATCGGTTGAATATCAAGTGAGGAAATTCCTTCTTCCAATTCAAATTAGTGTTAACATCCTAAGAATTTACTTCTAAATTATTCCATACTACAAAAATGTGGGAGAATTTTGCTTGCTTTGGAAATGAAAAGTTTAGATCTCAGAAATTGTCTTATGGCATTTACTCATTTTAATTTTTACTTAAACAATGATTAGTTCTTTGTAAACAAAGAATGAGAAAAGGACTTTTATATCCACACTAAAAATATGGATTTAATGATGTTTTATTGTGAAGCCATTAAGATTTTTAGTAAAATACAAACTCTGGGCATTAGCTACCGGTCCCAGAAAGGGTAATATATTTAGGGGAAGAGGACCCCTGTATTGGAAGGCAAATGCTCCCATACTTAGAAAAAGTACTCATTATGCAAATAGCCTCAGTTTTCCGAAATCTCTGAGTCAATATCATCATCAGGAAAGCCCAGGACTGAGCCACTGATTTAGGTATAGCTGGTACTCAAAACCAAATGTTGTCATTTATTCCAGAAAAATCATTTGACAATTATTTCAGTTTAATTTTTCCTTTTCAATTTTTGGTGTGTGAAACAGGACGACCCACTTTACTGCAATTTCTACATCCACAACCTGCCTCAGCTTGCCATTAGAATAATAGACAGTTTTCAACTGGACATTACCTTCCTACCCCAAGCAGCATCAGCAAAGACTTACCCTGAAGATGTAAGGAACTGTTCTCTTGTCAGTGGACTTCAGAGCTATGAAAGCTATGCTGTCGTACAGGGAAGTATGGCTCAGGACGCAGGGACCAAATATAGCATTCTCGGGAATGTCGCAGGTGGTGTAAACGCTGGTGAAAATATCTGTCAGACACTGTTGGACAGCCTTGGCATCTCCATCCCAGATGCCTCGCTGGATGCCTGAATCCTCCATCACTAGAGACAGACACACAGGACACCGAAGTGAAGTACATTACTCTTTTTCCCTTTATGAATCCAGACAGAACATTTTAACTACTAGACAGATTTTTCTTGAATTTGACTGCTTTTTTTGCATAGCTCTTATTTCAGAAATAAAGCCAATGGCAGATTAAATCTGGCATATTTTGAAGATGCCAACTAAAAAACTGGAATAATGTCAGCTCAAGGTAGATTAACTGCTTGTGAGAGAGAAAGCGTAGGGCTGGGGAAGATAAGATTTTTTTTTTTTTTTTTTTTGCAGTACAGTTGGTGGGGATGGGGCAGGATTTGGGGGAGGTGAGGGTAGAAGAAAACAATAGTGTTTTTTACTAGCCTGTGGACTCTCTTGACTGAAACTTCCAATGCTGGGGAGAAAGCTCCTCTCCTTTTCTCTAATGCACTGGACTGAATGCCTGGGAGCTGATTTTATTTTATTTTCTTCCAAAGAGGGGAGCAGCATTAGCGAACAGGTGGAGACAGCCAAGCATGGCGAATGGATTTCAAGTGAAGTGTCAGGGCCACTGATTCCGTGTCAGCTAACCTTTCTCTGCAGCCTACAAGAAAGGACGTATGTCTGCTCATTACCATAATCCAACACTGTCCCTCCGAGGCTTTAATTAAAAGCAGCAAGCAGAGGTAATTATTTTTTTCTCAACATGCTTATTTATGGATGAGGGAGAATCCCAGTTACCTTGTTATACAAGGGGGTGGGTTGAGTCACACGTGCCTCATGAAGTGAAAAGGTACAGGGCAGGTCCGAAGTGTCCCCTGTGTGAAACAGGGCGTGTGTAATGACTGGTGAATTCTTGCTCCCTAAATGCAACCCAGTCTGGGCAAGAGGGGGCAGCCCCGCTTAAGTAGACCTCAGTGGACACTCCAGCTGTTTAATCCGCAGCAATTTAGAAAGTGATGCCCCAACGGAGGGCTCTTTATTAAGCTATCATTTCACTTTTTTTCCTTTGTCACTGGACATTGCCTACAACATTTCTCATTTTAAAAAAACCCTGTTTTTTTTAATTTAAACTGGCTTTGAACTCACTGCATTGTTCACTCTTTCTGATTGATGAAAAGATTTCCTCAAGTTGGTTTTCCCCCAATAATTTCAGCACAGGCAGAGATTCGTGTATGTATTGTATAATTTAAGTAGCAGGAAAGAGTAGACCT
>PVKM010052028.1:0-10332 GCA_004027735.1 Carollia perspicillata
GACGGCTCCCCTCCCTCCCTCACCCCTGCCACATACCTACTCCTCACTCCTGAATGCTTTCCTGGAGCCCAGCAAAGAGGGACGCATGGAAACGCAGAGGGGGCCCCCTGGCCTGCCCTTCTGTGAGTGTAGACCCCACTGCCAATTGCCAGCTCCTTGCTGCTCTTCTCTGCCACGCTCACCCACCAGCCAGAGAGCTCTCCACGGTCTTCAGCATGGAAAGCACGCTCACGGAAAATTCCAGTCCTTTTCAAGTGAATCCTGTCTACTTACCCCAACGATTCATTCAACAAATATTTAGCAAGCACCTAATGCACACCTGCCCTCAAGGACCTTCAGGGAGCTGCAGTGTGACAGAAATGGCCACGCTCACAGGTGTTCCCTCTGAGAGGGCTGCAGCTCGCCCTGGGCACCTGCCAGGATGGGGTCAGAGGGCAAGCCAGCAGTAGTCGCAGAGCCCTCTTTAACAGACACTACTGAGGGTGGGTGTGTGGGGAGGGGGGCGGAGTGGTGAAGTGGGAGAGAGCGTCGACTGGCTCGCAGTGATACAGGAGCTTGAAGGAAATCGAGTGGCTCTGACTGCACAGGAAGTATCCAGTGTCCAGTGTGAGGACCCTCTTCCAGGATGTGGACTTTGCCTCCAAGTTCTGTCCAAGGCACTTGGTTTAAGTGGCATCTAACCACCACTTGAAGGTATTTAACTCCGGGAATTTTCAAGATGGCATTAAAAAGAAATCAAAGAACTTGAGAACATTTCACTGGAAGCGAAGTATTGTACTGACTTTATTTTTAAGCGTGGTTAACAAACTGGAGATGGAAGCCATACTTGTGTTAACTTTCTCAGACCACAAGGTTTGGGGGCTGGTGGCTTCAGTTCAGCCGTCTTTCTGCCAAGTCTCACGTTCTGGAGTTGGCTGGACTCCTCCTCTGCCCCCCGGGCCGTCCAGCGGACGATACCCCTCCCCGTTAGGAACACAAGGGCCTTTCTTTGCAGTTGGAGCTCAGTCAGCTAATGCCTGTGTCCTGGGCCAAAACCAGCACAGCGTGGCCCGACGCCAGTTTACACACCACGTGCTGGGGAAGAACCGTGCCCGGCTGCTGCTCCCGGGAAAACAAGCTCTGCCCCCCACAGAGCAGATCCCCACCTTCTGACTCTCCTCCAGTGGGTCGCAGCTCATGAAAGCGGAGTCTGATTCCGGGTTGTTATTTTTTCCCTCGTTTAGAAATGGGAAAGGAAGGAGAATGTGTTTTCTCGGTCGACCAGAAAGCCCGGCCTCCACGATACAAGGATGATACTGTTTACGGCTGGGCAACGGCCAGGTCCGGGCTGCGGGGAGCGCAGAGGGGGGAGGCCACAGCCGCAGCTGGGCTAGGGTGCCTGGGGCGGGCGTCCGTGTCGAGGCCACAAGATAGCTGCTTCACAACGCCAAAGGGGCCATCTCCTGGTTTTACACTGACATATTATTTTGAAAGACTTTTTTAAAGCCGTTTTTTCCACTATCTAAAAGCACTGCCATCCAACACTCTCACGTTTAGCTTCTCAATGATCTCCGGTATGAGGAGTTATCTTAACCTTCATCAGAAGTCATGGGGTAAAAAGTTAACTGCCCTGCCCCTCCAGTGACGAAGCTCAGTCCTTCAGGTTTCAGCCCATCGAGGCCACTGGCTCTTCTGGTTAGACAGACTTTGGCAGACTCGTTTTGTCGTGGGGGCATGGGAAAATTTACCTGTAGCTTTAAATTCCACCCATAGCAGTGCCCGGGGTTGCGTGTGACATTGCTAAGAAGTGTCTTTGGCCTGGCTGGTGCAGCTCAGTGGATTGAGCGCGGGCCTGCGAACCAAAGGATCGAGGTTTGATTCCCAGTCAGGGCACATGCCTGGGTTGCAGGCCAGTTCCCAGCAGGGGCCTCACGAGAGGCAACCACACATTGATGTTTCTCTCCCTCTCTTTCTCCTTCCCATCCCCTCTCTCTAAAAGTAAGTAAGTAAGTAAATAAATAAATAAAAATTAAAAAAAAAGAAGTATCTTTGGGGTCACTGCTGTCCCAGATGGACAGGGTCCGGAGGCACACAAAGCTGTTCCCCATGCCCATCAGCCTGTATCGGACTCTTCTTTTAGACCCCAACTGAGGTGCCACTGCCACAGAATCTGTAACTTGTCCCTCACGTCAGTGCAGCCCATTCACTGTGGAAACAAAATTACTGCTCGCCATCCAGGGATCAGAGTAGAGACGTGACTCAGAGCTAACGCCTGAGAGTCCTGTAGACTTGGAAGGAGGCCTCGGCATACTCAGTGTGAGATGTGGCGACGTCCCAGGGGCCAAGGTGATGACCGTGCAAGCCCCTCTCACTCTACGTGTGCGGTCAAGTCCCCACACAGGTCCTACCCAGGAGCCTTCTTGCCAGAGAGCTCAGCCCTCCGCTGCCTATCCTCACACACAGTGTAGGGGCAGATGAGATAGAAGCCACCCGGGGGGGTAGGTGAACCAATAGCTTCTCCCATCCCTCACCCGGCAGCATGTGGGACAGTGGGCTGCTAAGTGCAATGGCCTCACCTCAGTGCACTATGGAAGACCCCAAGGGTACCTGGAATTTGTTGTGGCATGTCCCTAACACTTTGACTTTTCATGCCAGTGTGTCTGGCTGCTCAAAAAGTGTCCATCCTTCAAAGAGGAGAATGCAAGCCTTCCTCAAAAAAATAGCCTTTAGTCTTCATCAAGTCTTCTTCAATAGCAGTACAGCTCAAACTAGTAAAAACCGCAATTATTTTATGAGGATGAGGCAAGATATAGGACACACTGTTAGACTAGAAGTCACTTCTGAACCCATTCATATGACTGCTGCGTGCCAAAAACAGGGCACAGATCACCCCGGGGGAGAAATGACTGCCAGCTGGAGCAGTCAGGACCAGCTCCAAAAAGTAGCAGGTTTAATTAGAGTGAAGTCCCGGGCAGGGGTGGGCTGCGGAGGGCCGTGGCATCCCCAGGGAGCGAGCCGGATGACCGGGAGGCAGCGTGCAGGGAGCCCGGCGAGGAGCAGCCGGCACCAGCTGCAGCCAAGGGCCTGGGTGGATGAGTCTAGCTTGGGGCCAGATTGCGGAGGGCTTTAAATGTCAGGCTAAGGAATTCATCAGGGGAGCGAAATGATCAAACAGGTGTTTCAGGAAGATGAATTTGCAGAGAATGTGCAGGATGAATTGGAAAATCTGGAAGCATGGCAACAGTTAGGAAGCTGTGAGATTAATTAGGCTGCTGCAGTAGTCCTGTGTGAGTTGATACGGGTGTAAATGAGCACAGTGGCAGCAGCAATGGAAAGGGACAGCTGCAAGCAACACTGTTAAGAAAGAATGGATGAGGTTTGCTGCCTGATTGGATTGGGGACCCGGGGAGCTCAAGGAATCAAAGATGACACCAGAGTTTTGAGCGCGGGCAACTGCTAATACGATGACTGGAACCGGGATGGTGGACAAGGGAGCTGGCTTCAGCAGATGTGTGTCCCGTTCCAGACACAGGGTCTGCGGGTATCTGAAATGTCTGACAGGTCACAGGAAATGGAACACCAGCGCTCAGGAGAGACATCTCGGTTGGTGATGAACTTGACAGTCAAGTGCAGAGGAGTGATAAATGAAGTTGTGGGCTGAATGAGGTCTCCAAGGAAAAGCATAATACGGTGAAGCAGAGCGAAGACTGGCCTTGGAGGAGCACCGCGTCTAAAGGGCTTATGTCGCAGAGCTGCGTTGCGAGGTGCCACGCGCGTGCTGCATGTCCTCACCATTAGGACATCCGTGTAAAGTGTGTGTCACCCTGGGAAAGGCAGGCAACACAGCACTTTTATGTCTCATAGGAACTAAATTATAAACACCTAACTATGCCCCTAGAACAAGTTTGGCTGAAGCAAAGCTGGTATTCAGAGAAAAACGAATAAATGATACAGTGAACATTATCTAGAAGATTAGTGGATTTGAGCCCACAAGGATGAGTCCAGCAACACGAACTTGTGAAAAATATCCTATCAATAGCATTTAATTAGAGAAAAGTAGATATTTACTCATTTTAATACAGGACCAAACAATTTACCATATTTTCTGTGCACTGTCTTCCTGAAATGTGAAATCTTCCTGAAGGCTCTATTAAAATATAGGCTGGCTCAAACGTCTGTGAAAGTAAGTTAATATAGGGAAGCTACCCACTAGACTTAGCATGCAAACAAAGTATCTTTTCTTTTTCATGCATAGTCTTTTTACATGTATATTTAGAGTACATTGTAATTCTTAAATTTTTATGTATATTTTATTGCTTATGCTATTAGTTTTCCCATTTTTTCCTCCCTTTTATTCCCCTCTGCCCTGTACACCCCCTCCCACCAGCATTCCCCCACCAGTTCATGTCCATCGGTCCTACATATAACTTCTTTCAACCCAGACAAGTGCCCTGACTGGGAATCTAACCGGTGACCCTTTGGTTTGCAGGTCGGTGCTCAGTCCACTGAGCCGCACCAGCCAGGGCTAGTATACTGTGTTTTTGATGATCACTTAATAAAAGATTCTAGCTTTAAGTTTTTGGACTAAAATCTGCCTTAAGTCCTATACATTTTTTAATGTATTGCTAACATTTTTCTCCTTACTGCTTTTAATAAAGAATATGCATCTGGCCCTGGCTGTATAACTCAGTGAATGGAGCGCAGGCTGGGAACCAAAAGGTCGCTGGTTCGATTCCCAGTCAGGGCACATGCCTGGCTTGCGGGCCAGCTCCCTGGTGGGGGGCACGCAAGAAGCAACCACACATTGATGTTTTTCTCCCTCTCTAAAAATAAATAAAATAAATCTTAAAAAAAAAGAAAAAGAATATGCATCTGAATAGTCTAGCAGCAAAGTAACTGTTCTTCCAGGATACCTTTAATAACTACTGAAATAACAGACTGGGCTCTTAATATGTCCTTACATTTAACATGTTTAATCGACATTTTCTTCCAAAACATCATAGCAAACACAGTGACACGCACCAAAAGCTGTTGAAAGGTAGAAACGTCCTTTCCTGTGGACACTCGACTTTAGAAAACAGAAACAACTTCTTGAAGAGAATATACAAAAAAAATCACACAAGGTGGGCTGCACGTGTAGCGCTGATGTGCAGTTGCTGAGAACACGCCGGTTTCAGGTGCACCCAGGCGACGGAGGCTGAAAGTACGTCAACCCGGGAAGCACCCGCGACTGCCAGCCGGCCTGGGGGACGCCACACACACATGCAAGAAAACACCGACGGGGAGTCGCCAACCCGGTAACTGCTCTCTCTCCAGATCAGAACACACCTAAAAAATCTAAACATAGGGAATCATATGATCGCAAAGGGAACTCCTAGAACCATACATACAGCATTACGGAATCCAATTTTTAAAACTGGAGGCTACAGAGACAGGCCTCTGAGAAAAGTCTGCCCGCCTGACGTGAGTTACGGAAACCACAGCAGCCGTCTTCTTCATGTCCTCGGCTTCGTAGCTAAGACCCCAACAGTCCATTCTGTCAGCTACATTTAACCCAAGAACTGACTTTTTAAACAAAATCCCGTGAAACTTCTATCAATCATATTTTAAAAACACACAAGAACTAACACATTACTTAGAAGTTGACCTCATTTTTAAAATATGGGCCCTGCGCTGGTTTGCCAAACACTGGGGGAAGATAGAGACTAAAACATAAAAAGAACATTAGTGACTTGCTTGTTTCTTTTGTACTAAATAATGGAATTGAGAAATCAGTTTTTGCGGGGAAGAATGAAGTGGATGATCTGCAGGCCACTGAACAGCCGAGGTGCGGTGCGGACTCGAGGGCGGTGTCCCTCGGTGCGGGAGACACGGGCACGCTGCCACGAGGCAGCGTTGACGCAGGAGTTTCCCGTTACAGCCGGAGAGTCTGTACCGCGTGCACACGATGCGCCACGGAACCAAAGGGGCGGTGACTCCAGATGCTTCCACTCAACTGCTGACCCCGCCAGACAAAAGTCCAAACGTTCGGAACTCAACGGTCCGCTATTCGCCAAAAATCCACAGAACGTTCACACCGGACAGGCCAAGATTAACTCTCCTATGAAGAAAAAGAAAAGTTTCAGTGGCGCTGACTGCCAAGCACTGAAGGGCTCTTCACAAACAACTAAAACAAGAAGTGCATGTTTGACTGATGACATTTAATGTCGCTCTGTAATAAGGTACGGCACACACACGGTTTATCAGGTGAGTTCCAGTAACAGTAACTACTTTCTTAACTGTGCTTAGAACCTGCATGTAGAATAAACAGACTTAGAGCACTGAAATTTAATTTTCAGCCGACCTCGAGAACTGTTACATCAGACAGAGTTTTACCTATCTGCCTTGAATTAGGAATTTTCTAATTATTAGAGATGCTTTAGTGGATTTGCATATGGGTAAGCCATACTGCGTATAATAAAAAGGAGAATCAACTTCTACTGCAGAGAGTACTGGCACTGTGTTCAGAGTGTGGGGGAGGAGGGGAGGGCTGTGAGAGAGCAATCACTCCTCTACCAGAGTAAGAAGTCAGCCCGCTGCGTCCAACACTGGAGAACCGAGAGAGCTGCACCTCTGTTATCTGGGACCACGGGAGTAACAACAAGGAAAAGCTACGGGCGTCCAGGCGGAAGGGGACTTGGGTAACGGAAAACTGCTTCTTTCTGTCAGAAACTTTCCGCACTGTATGATTTGGCACACAAACTTTTAGCACTGAAATTATGAGTATGTACCTATTTTGATAAAAAATTAAAGTATATATTACAAATTGCCCCTCATAAAAGGTTATTTCTATCAACCATGTCTCCCTGTTTCTTCATACCGTCATCAACACTGCAAATGACAAATTACACTGATAGAACAATGTTTTAATCTGGGCTTGTTTGTATACGAGGCCAAGCATCTTTTCAGGTTTATTATGAAAGTCTTTCATGTCTTTGATCATCTTCTATATTTTTCTTTTCTAATTAACTTACATATGCTCTTTATATGTGAGAAATATTAACTTAGATTTGCTGTATGTGTTGCAATTATAACGCTTTGTCTCAGTTTATCATTTAGCTTTAGGCTTTATTTGTGGTGCCTTTCGCTAGACAGAATGCTTCAAAGACTGTGTGGTCAGTTCTGACCAGATTCCTCCCCCTTTTGGAAGTAAAACATTCAGCCCATCCCAGTGACGGCACAAATACGCGGCACCAAACTGAAAATGGTTTTGGATCAATCTGCTGACTTACGGGCGTGATCCCAAACGAACTGTATTGGAGCCGCTCACTGTTTCCTTTGCGAGAGAGGACAGTGGTTTGTCACCTTTTGATTGCATTAGAATATATTAAAAAGATTAACCAATCATATTTTTAAAGTTAATTTCAAAGCTTTTTCCCTTGGTTAAGAAAACCCAAATAAATAAAACACAAAGTAGTCTTAGTCAGAAAAGTTTCATTGTAAGTTGCACATTTAGAGAGATAAGCATTTCAAGAACTATTAATTTTTTTTGCCTCTTAGTAAATTACTGTCCTACTGAGTACTTTTGTAAAGTTTTTACATTTTTATGCATATGACAAATTGTACATGGCACTCAACACATGCTCTCTGCTACTGTATCACGGCAAATGAATTATGCATCAAAATACCAATTTGGATCTACAGAGGAGAAGATAAATTTTCAATTAAAACCAAAAGCTAAAAATTCATTATTTAAAATATTTCTAAACTAATTCTTCACTTCAAAGTAACCTTCCAGAAATTCTGTTAAGTGAAGAATTACAAACAATGTATTTAGAGCATCCTCCATCCTCCAAATATACAGGTGTGCATATGCTTTATAGCTAAATACTGCTAGAAATTTTAGGGGGAAAAATCTGTATTCACTGACACAGAAGAATGTCAAAGATATACCATCATGTTAAAAGGCAGGTCACAGACTAATGTGGTTGGGTGCAATATATTTAAAAAAAAAAAAAGAAAGCCAAAATCAACCTATTCCCAGAAAGCAGTCTGGAAACCTACACTGGAAACAGCTAACACCTGGCACCTCCAGAGAGAGGGAAGAAGAGGGACGGAGCCCATCAGCAGCGAACTGTCAAGTTCTAGTTCAGACACAGGCGCATGCTTACACATGTCTAAACTGAGCACGCCTTACTGTGTAATTAAAAAAATAAAGAACCATGTAGTTTAGATGTCTCGCAAAAGTGAGACGATTTATCTTTCTGTAAGATAAATATCTATTTATCTTTTATGTTAAAATACACGATAAGAGAAGCTGATTAACATTTCCATTTGTTTATATTTGTTTACACCTTTTTAGGTCTTCGCCCGGGGCCTGCTGGACAGCAGGAGCCGCGCTCTCTCTAGAGCAGTGCCGCCCAGCGGAAAGACAGCGTGGCGTGCGTCTCAAATGCCAGCCACACACACGATTTTACATTTTTTAGCAAACACCTTAAAAAGTTTAAAGAAAGGTAAAAACAGGTGAAATTAATTTTAATTATGTATTTCATTTCACCCAATATACCCAACATATTATTTCAACATGTAATCAATATACAAACTTATTAATGTGATATTTTCCTTGTTTTCGTACTACATCTTTGATTTCTAGGCTGTATGTTTTACACTTACAGCACACCTCAGTCTGGGCTAGTCATGTCTCGAATGCTCAACGCCACCTGCGGCTGGCGGCGGCGGCACAAGGTTGTTCTAGAACATGTATAAGGCCGGATGCCTAAACAAAACTGTAAAGAGGCATGCGTATCAGACCTGGAATGGACCCCAGCTTTTTTTTTTTACTGCAGGCACCACCCTTTACATTTTCTTAGCCTTAGGTTACTTAGTGAGGGCAGAGCTGGACCCAGAACCCAGGACTGCACACTCCCAGACCTTGTAGTACTAGATTTTCCCAGCTGTAGCTGGGGTCCACTTAGTTCAATTATTATCTGACACACTAAAGCTTAGAATCACCAAAATAACAAGGGAGCAATTTTGAATTTATTATAACAGTATGGGAGCTTTATTACTAAGTATTTAGAATGAACAAAGTAGACAATTTCAGTTTTTCCAGCCCAGTTAACAGTGTTAATGAATGGCAGCTGACTCCGTCTCTCTGGAAGAATAAACTTTGCAGAGCGCTGTGTTTGAAATGGCAAGGCTTGAATAAAACTGGGCTCCAGTTTGGCTTCAGTTTTAAAGTGGCAAGACCCTGACAGAGATCTCAGAACAGTTCCCCTGGGGGACACAACTGCTAAGGCCAATGCTGTGGTCCAACTGCCTCTTCCCCAACAGGGAAATGGACATTACGAAGAATTAATGGACTTGTTCAAGATAGCAAATCCACGTTAATATTCATCACATTTAAAGAGAGTACATAAGTTAATTAGAAAAGAAAAATATAGAAAATGGTCAAAAACACAAAAAAAGCCCTGGCTGGTGCGGCTCAGTGCACTGAGTACAGGCCTGCAAACCAAAAGGTCGCTGGTTTGATCCCAGTCAGGGCACAAGCCTGGGCTGCAGGCCAGGCGCCGACGGAGGGCGTGTGAGAGGCAAGCGTTCAACGTTGCTCTCCCTCTCTTTCTCCTCCCCGTTCCCCTCTGTCCAAAAACAGATAAATATAATCTTACAACACACACACACACACAAGCCTTTTTCATAGAACAGTCATACAAATGGTCAATAAATATGAAAGATGCTTAGCCTCATATATGAACGAGCCCAAATTAAAACATTTTCCTATCTAACTGAGATTTATCATTTGCAGTGTTGGCGAGGGCATGAAGAAGAAGAAAACATGACTGACAGAAATTACCATTTGCAAAGGGCTTTTTGTAATATATATTTTTAATTGAAATGCATACCCATAACTTTTAAAAGCCATATACTTTAGTATACTCTGAAAATAATATATACTTTAGTATACTCTGAAAACTCAATATAATTATGATTTCTTTTTTGTACAATAGCTTAATGTATTATTTTAATTATTAAAAAAAGACAATACCTGCAAGGATAGTAAGAGTAGAGTTTGTGATAAGTTCCTCATTTATAAATTTATTTCTATGTTAATTTAGCATGAATATTTGCATTTTAAAGAAAAGTTTTTCTTAAATCACAATACTAAAAGCAAAAATAAAAACAAAAAACATATACTGTTAAAAGTTTGACAGAAATAAGCAGTTCCCTGTTTCCCTCAACACCCTTCCCAGAGTCAACCACTTGAAACTCCTACACAATCTTAATAAAGGAACCAAATCAATAAATAAAGTACTTGTGTTTTTAAAGCATAAATACCTACCCAAGCATTCCTGACTCTTTGGTCTTTATGATATA
>PVKM010052029.1:0-10337 GCA_004027735.1 Carollia perspicillata
GGGGGGGGGGGGGGGTGCTGCGGTGAGCTCTCCTGCTCTCTGGTGGCCTGCGTTTGCCCCCAGGAGGTACAATGAGAGCCACCAGGGCGGGGCCTGGTCGGGCGGCTCCGTCCCGCTGCCCGGTGGCAGGTGCTGGGCAACCAGCCTGGAGTCCCTAAGGAACAGTCTGTGCACTGGAGGGTCTCTTTAATCCCACGGAAGTGTTGAGGTTTTGGCTTCCTTCGGCCTTTTCGAGATGGAAAGCTAATTTCGGATGGAGGACGTTGCTTTGTCCTTCTCCCCGGAAAAGCTCGGCTGTGAAGTAATGGGGGCTGCGCTGTGAGGCTTCCTGCCGCCCCCCAGAAAAGGTTCGTGAGAAGCAGCTCCTGGGAGAAAATGGGCAAATGGATCCTCGGCGCGGCCAAGCCCAATTTTCGGATAATCATTATCGGATTTTTTAAAGCTCTCCCACTCTCTCTCTTAACTGTTTGTGGGAAATGGCATTTCCGAGGAAACGGCCCCAGCACATCCAAGTTCGGGTGCTGCGCCCCCGCTTAGGTACAGACTCGGGGTACACGTCCGCACGGGGAGTTCTGCCCCCCGGGGGGCAGTGTTGGGGGGCGAGGTCGGAAGGGTGGGCCCTCACCTCGATGGGCTGGACCGTTTGCCAGAAGAGGAGGAGAGACCAGCGGCTTCCCTCCGGGCTCGCTCCAGAGCCAAGGCTGAGCGGGGATGCAGGGAGGGGGCGCCACCTGCAGGCCAAGGAGGGAGCCTCACCAGGAAGCAGCCCGGCCGGCACCTTGGTCTTGCAGCCTCCACACGTGGGAGAAAGTCAGCCCCTGCCGTTTAAGCCCCCAAGTCCCTGGTATTCTGTTAAGGCAGCCCCAGCAGGCTAACAATGGGGGGACCCCCCCAAAGCAGAATTGTCTTTCTAGAGAGCAGGCCTCTTGCAGTACAGGCCCCTCCTGCGAGGTGAGCGTTCTAGGATCCCATCTGCATCAGTGCACCGGCTGGTGTTGTTGTGAGAGGCTGTGTTTGGCTTCAGTGAATTTTTTTGAAGACTCCTTTGATGCTTTTGCCTGTTTCGTGATGGGTGGTTCGTGAGTGCACCTGCCCACACTTTGCTGAGTGTGCAGCAGATTTTGACTAAAAATGGCAGGACTCCTCCGTGCCCCGCCCCCCCTATTCACCTGATTTTGCCCTGAGCAACCTCTTTTGTTTCCCTGAATGGAAAAAGTCCTCAGAGGGAAACATTTTGCTGATGTGAAAAAGGTGAAACAGAAAAACAACAGAAGCACCAAAAGGCATCAGTAGTGACAAGTTCGAAAACTGTTTTGCGCCCTGGCTGGGGTCGAGTGGACGGGGTGCTGGTCTGCAAACCAAAGGGTCCGTGGTTCGATTCCCAGTCAGGGCACATGGGTTGCGGGCCAGGTCCCCCGTAGGGGGTGTGCAAGAGGCGACCACAGATTGGTGCTTTTCTCCCTTTCTTTCTCCCTGCTTCCCCTCTCTTTGAAGATAAATAAATAAAATCTTTAAAAAACTCTTTTCAATAGTGGAAAAAATGTCTGGAAAGGTGTATTGCATTAAATGGAGAGTACTTTAAAGGTGACTGAAGTTGAAACATGCAAGAATAAATACACAATTTTTAATAAATAAATTCTGGGTTTTTGTTCTCTTCATCCGACTATTTGTATGTAATTTTGAATTTCAGAATTCAGCTCAGCACTCTCATCATCAAATGGACCGCAAAGGAGCCGGAGGGGCTCTGATGGAAGGGTCCCCCCCGCAGTCTCTGCAGCTCAGGCTCCTGAGGCTGGGCCCCCACACAGGAGAGATGCTGGCGGGACCCCGTGGCTCGTCCTGTGCTGAGAATGGCCGCCCTTGGACTCACTGCGTTTCCCGCTTTCTCTGCTGTTACCTGCGTTTGTCAGGGGCCGGGGCCACTCATGTCATTGTGTAAAATAACCTGCTATCGAGAACAGAGGGCGTTAGTCACAACAAATGGACCAGAGTTCTTCCCAGATTTGTCCTGGCCGGTGTGGCTCGATTGGTTGGAGCACCGTCCTGTGCACCGAGGGGCTGGGGGTTCGATTCCTGGTTGGGACGTGTGTGGGGGGCAGCCAACCGACGTTTCTCTCTCTCTCTCTTCCTTCCTCTTGCTGTAAAATCAACAAACATATTTTACAAAAAAAAAAAAATGTTCTTCTCAGATTCTATTGTGAAAGTGTAAGGAAAATACTTGTTAATGTAGCAAATCCTGTACGTGAGTTAAACACTCCGCTGAAAACCATTTAAGAAAAACACCACCAAACAAATAATTAGATGGGCGGAATCAATAAATACAGAAACAAAAATTAGTGAATGAGACTTGCTCGATGAAATGAAACAAGCCTACACCTTGAAGAGATCGACAAAACAGATAAATGGTCTTTTTTACGTCTTTTCAAAAAAAAAAGAAAACACAATGTTACGAATGTGAAGAAAGCGTGAGCACAGATTTTGAGATCTAAAATACTGTGAGGACGTATTACGGCGAACGTCTCTAATAGATGATACGACGATAATTGGGTAGTTGGTGTCTCCTGCCCTGCACCTTGCCCCGGGACTCTCAGCACACCTCTGCCAGACTGGCCGTCACTGCCCCGTGTCATGGGACCCTGGAGAGGGTGAGCGACCCACCTGCCGCAGGAGACAAAGGAGCAGACGCCCGGAATCAAGCCGCAGGCTCGTTCCAAAAGCTCTTAACCACTTGGCAGTGTCGCCTTTGAAAAGGCGTGACTTGGGCCGTGACACCAGAACACGAGGGTTTCCCAGCCAGACGGGCCCCTCTCGCAAGAGACTCCTCGTGCTGAGACCGCGGAGCCGTGGCGTCGGTCAGTGGGGCCGGCGCACGCCGATCCCGCTCCCCGCACACGTCCCGGGGCGGCGCTCCCTGTGTTGCTCGTGCGCGTGTGTGAGGGGAGGGTTCCCGGTCGGTCCTCTTTCTGAGTGCACAGGTCCACCTGATCCGAGTGTCCAGTTCCGGTCGATTTCCCTGAAGGAGAAAGAGAGAGAGCCTGGCCGATGGCACCTTCATGGCCCAGCGTTTCCTCCCCTCGTGACCCCTGAAGCGAACCCTGGCCAGCGCGCCATCACTAGCTTTACCGCCGCCTCCTCCTCCCTCCTCTCTGCCATCTTGTGTTTTTATTTTTTTTTTATGTTTATATATTTTTTATTGAGTTCCTCGGCTGGAGCAGCCCGTTTAAATGTTTCCCCTGCTGAACCCTAGAGTTTAGGGCCGATGGAACCTTTTGCTCTCTGCCCGCTCCCGGCCCAGCTCCCTGGGCTCTGGGAAGCCCCTCGCCGTGTCACCCGGTGCCTGAGGTGTCCAGCGCGCTGCCCCAGGAGGCCCCCAGATCCTCGCCCCTCGTTTCCCGCCCTCCCTCTCTCATTCCCACGGAGTTAAAAGAACTGCTTTCCAGTACCCCGCCCCCCACGTGTGCTGTGTGCTCCTGGTGATGCTCTGAGACTGGTTTCTCACTGGGAAGAGCCGTGCGCAGGGGCCGGCACAAAGAGCGCCCCCTCTTATCGCGAAGTCTCCCGTCACAAAACCGTCGGCCTGTGCGGCTGTGGCAGAACGGTGTCGCCCTGCCGCAGGCCATCTGAGGTCTTAGGCGAAACGTCCAAATTGCCGTCCATCTCGAGGGAAACATCCATGCACCCTGCCGGCCACACTCACGCAGGCGGGTGTCACTGGACCCTGCACATCTCGTCCACGGGGAGGGTGAGACCACGATTCAGCCCCGAGCGCAGGGCCCGACACACAGCAGGTGCCCCGGGGACGCCTGCCCTTTCTCTGCCCAGGCCCACGAGGCCGCGGGGACCAGAGGGCTAGTGGGGGCCATGTGGTGGGCCAGGGGCACCGCAAGGCCCCTTCGGGCCCCTTCTGCTGCGCGCTCTGCGCCTAGCCCTCTGTTCCCGGGTAGCCGTCGGTGTGGGTCCCGGACTCACGCTGAAAGGGGAGGAGAGGCCGTGGGGGAGCAGAGACCGCACCCCACTGCCTGTCTGAAAGGGGGCCGGGCGGCACCTTCGCCGTTTCTGGAACGTTTGCCGCAAACCGGTCTCTGGCTGGTTTGGGCGAGTCCCGGTGGAGCGTGCCGCGGCACAGCGGAGGCGGGAGCACACCACTGCCCTTTCTTTGGCCGCCTGAGAACACAGGGGCAGGCGTCTGCCCGGCTTGAGAAATCGCCGTGGGAATGAGGTGGGGGTCCCCGGAGGAGTTCTTTAGCGTCCGGGAGGAAAGAGCTGCTCTTCTTGAACAGATGACACGCCCAGAGCTGGAACGCTAAGTGACTTCACAGGCAGGCAGTGACGAGGCCGGGGAGGCGGTAAGGCCAGCCCAGCCCGGGGCGGGGGCAGTACCGGGGGTGGGGTGAGGACTGTGGGCAGGGCCTCCCCCTCAGTCCCAGCTGGGGCTGCTCACACCCCGACAGTGTGAGTCCCAGCAGCACCTAGAGCCGCGAATGTTTCCGCCTGTTGCATTCCTAAACTGCGTGGTGGGCGGGGTGGGCGGGGTGGGCTGGGGGTGAGATGCCAGGCTGACCGGGCTACGGGGGGCGGGCTTACACCTCCTGCACCTGCAGGGCCCCTCCGAGGGGCTGTGGGGCGGCCCTTCCGTGGACGTCCGCTCTCATGGTTCACCTTCATAGCCGCTTGGGCGCCCCGATACTGTAAGTAGCAAATCCTCTTCTGGGTGATGGTGGTGCATGTAGCTACATTTTCCATTTTCAACTTACAGAAAAAAGTTTGTAAGTTCATCTGTGGTTTTTCATTAAGCTTTCTGTGGGTCTGTGTTAGGACGGACGGACCTTGGCGTTCTTAGAATAAAGTGAGTGCAAAGTAATCCTGAGGCTCTGGGCAGAAAGTAATGAGGGACCCTTTAACTTCCAAGTTTTGGCTTCGTTTGAGTCACGTCCCACAAGCCCCTCCACACAGCTGCTCCTGTTCCCAGAGTTCTGTCGTATTTGTCTTCCCTCTCTCGGAAAGGAAGCCACCCGTGGGATGCCCCCCGTGCAGCCTGGACCGAGGGCTCACGGCGGCTCTGTGGCCAAAGCTCGGCTCCCAGCGGCAGCGTGGCAGCGTGGACGGTGTGAGTGTGGGCCGCTGTCCTGGGCCTTGGTGGACTCTGTTTTCGAGGTCGGTGGTGCTCTTTGTCTGGATGGCTCAGCAGGGCTGTTATAGATATTGATAAAGCAAAATTATATGCTCTGCGTATCCAAATGAAAAAATAGTCACTGTGTTTCCGGTCGATAATAGATGGGCAGTGTGTCTGCGGTGAGGAGGGAATAAAAGTGTCCAGGGTTACGGAAACGTGTAGTGCCCGAGATACTGGTTTAAACCACACACTGTCTGGCCTGGGCCGTGCCGTGCCTACGTGGTCGGCCTTCCCAGCCTCCTCACGCACAAGCCGGGTGGCCCTCCTGCCACGCCACCTGCCACGCCACCTGCCACGCACACGCTCTCTGCACAACCTACTCTCGTCCCTTCCGGTCCCGTCCATCCTCCAGAGCTCCTGTCTGACTCCTTCATTGCACCTTTCCGGGCTCCCTCCTGCCCCCTCACCAGCACGGGAGCCTCGCATGTCCACCCAGACCCCACGGCGGACTGGCCAGTGTGGCCCGTCGATGGCTCTGGTCGCGGCTGCTTTCTGTGAGAGTTATTTACGCTCCGGCTTTCCCGTTAGACTGCTGGCTTCTAAACATATGAAACCATAAACGGAACAAAGTAACACAAGGGAAAGAGCTCATGGACGCGGACAGCAGTGTGGCGGTTCCGGGGAGGTGGAAGACGGTGCCGGGAAGAGAAACACCGATGGGGAAACGCTAGATCGAAATGTTGAAGAAAAAGACCACGCTCAGGAGCCAAAATAAACTACAGAAACGACTGACAAACCGCCCCAGATCTCCTGCAGCTTCAGTGGCACACACAAGCAAAACCTCCACACTTCCCTTCCTGCCACGGGGGGCAAGGCGACACAGCTGTGATTAACACAGGTGTGTCACCGCAGCACGAGGACGGACATCTGTGCACACCGAGCGTCGTGGCTGCAGACACGTCGGCGTGCTATTGGAAATGTGAGCCGTGGCCCGTTCCCAACAGCAAAGGAGACTGAGAAGGTGGAGAGGGCTCTGTGTCCCGCTGTTGAGAAGGGCTGGACGCACGCGGGGTCCAGGGCTAGAAACAAGCCCGCCCGTGCAGGCGCCACGGGGCCGCAGTGCTGGGAGCAAACACCTGCCACCCAGGAACAGGCTGCCTGGGGGAACCCCCCCAGTGACGAGCGGGGGACAGTGTCGCCCTTCCCCTCCCACCTCTCACCCTGGGATCCTCCGAGTGTGAGCTGGCCCAGGGCACTGGGCAGCGGGCCAGAGCTGGTCACTGACCCCGAGGGAGGGAGTGCCGGGAGGGCAGGCGCGGAGACCCGGTGTGGCCCCCTGGGAGCTGAGCGAGGCCCTGACAGAGAACACACCCGAGAAAGACCCCCCGAGGGGCCCCTGGCTTCCTAATTTTTCTGATACAGGTGGGCTGACATTTCCAGAACAAATCAGACAAAAATTGGAAGGACATGGGGAGCAGGTATGTTCTGTTGTGTATTTCCAATTCCAGGTTGGGACTTGGGAAGAAAACCAGGGTGTTAGAATTGATTTCTATATATTTGATGTGGCCAGAGCTAATGGATTATGGATTTTTGCAGCATTAGGCTCGGTCAGAGGTGTTGGCTTTGAGCCACAATCTCAAAGCACTCGGGAAGAACGGTTGCTTTTTTCTTTTTTTTTTCAGTCAGACCAAAGCATCTCTCTGTAGGCTATTTTAGTTTATGTGTAAACTCCCGAAATCTTGAAAGGGCAGAATTGCAGACAACCATCATCACATTTGTGTGTGGGGGGGCAGCTCACGAGGGTGAGCTTGGGGTACTGGTTTCAGGCAGCGGTGGGAGGTGCTGCGTCCGCCCCGGGCGGGGTCTGGTTTCCGGAGCCTCAGCCGCCGTAGCTGTAGGGGGAGTATCTGCACAGGAGGGGCTAACTCGTGCTTGCCCCGGTCCTTTCCGGTCCGGGTTCCGTGCGCGGCTGCCCCCGTGTTTCCCGTTTGGGGGCCGCCTACCTCTCTCTGGCGCCTGCAGGGGTGGATCCGAGTATTCCAGCTCCTTCTCACTCACGCTCCACAGGACGGTGCGATTGAGGTTTTGTCCCCTGGGGCAGGGTTCAGGCCCCTGGGGCGCCGAGCGTCCGTCAGGGGAACCGTGAGGAGTGCGAGGGAGGGGTGATGCACGTCGAAGGCAAAGGCTGCAACGCTGAAGCCAGAAGGGGAATCGCTGTGGCCCGGCCTGCCGAGCAAACGGTCCGAGATACACCCGGGAGAGCGCCGAAACCAGACCAAACCCTCCGATCTGATCCGGGGAGCAGGGCCAACGAAGGGAAAGCCCAGTGATTTGCAGGGACCGCTGCTAGGACCGAAACTGTGCTATGACTTGGGACTTTGGGCGCGCCAAGCTTCAGTGCAGAGCGTGGGCGGGGCCAAAAGACTGGAGACTTAGAAACGCAGGTGGAAGAGGTTCCTTCTTTCTCATCTTAACAGGGGATAGAATTTTAATGCAAAATGCACACAGCCCCTCGGTGTATGGGGATACAGGTTCACACACGCACACACACACACACACACCGTGAGCTATTAATTCTTCCTGCTCTTCTGGGGAGGAACGGCGAGGGTGGGCCGGCGGAATCTAAGAAAGGGGGAATTCATGGTGTTTCTTATCTTTTATTACTTTAAAAAAACCTTCTAAGCAACTGTGACATTTTGTGAAATATGAGTGGGAGCGTGTGAGTTGTATGAAATGACTGGATGTATTTCCTGTGTTTTGTAACTCTTCATTATTACAGATTGTTTTAAAACGCCGCTGTGGCCTCATCTCCCCCTGAGATGGAGACCTCTGTCCCTGGAGTGAGGATGACAGTGAGGAAAGGACAGGTACACAGGGCTAATGAAATAATGTCGCCAGGACAGCTCGGCGACAGAACAGAGGACCGGGTCACGATCGGAGACAAGGGGAACGCACCTTCTGTCCCCGTGGACCCCTCTGCTCAGGAGATGCTGCGCTTAGTAGACGGGCCCTGGGATACGCCGCCACGAGCGAGAGATCCTGGCAGACTCAGAATCCCACACGTGGCACACGCACAAGCGAGAACAGTGGCTTCCGTGGACAGGCTGGCATTCCGTCCTCGCTCCAGTCCCTCCCACCCCTGGGCTCAGCACGGAGGGGCCCCCGCACAGGACTGGGGGAGCTGGGTGTCAGCACAAGCATGACATCCTCAGGGTGTCCCAGCGAATACAAAAAGGGCCGGAGGGGAGACACTGTTTTCCGGAACTCCGGTGGGCTCACCTAGGGCCGGGGCTCGGAAGGAGGGCGGTCCCCCGGGAGAACGAGGGGGGACGAGGCCACCCCACGAGCCCGGCCAACACCAGAGGCCTCTGTGCTCAATCTTGGGCGCTCGCTGTTCATTCCAGTTCATACACCAGAGGGAACCGCTCTGCTGAACTTGACCCTGCCTCGGCCCTGCCAGTCGTGAATCACGGCCGGGCCGGTCTGTGGTTTCACCTGGAGTCTGCGCTGGGGAGGATGAGACTCCGCTTTGTGGATGAAGCACCGAAAAAACAGCCCTTTGCCTCGAGCCATAAAAATGATTGACGGTTATAACTCCCAAGGAGAAACTGTTGGAAGCCATGGTGTTATTTTCAAAAGACAACAGCCACATTGAAAAAAAGTGTTAGAACATTTGTCGCTGGGGAAAGAGTTTTCTTGACTTTCTCTTATTAATCAAGGTGATTTATGAAGGGATCTGGAGAGCTAAGGCTATTAGGAAAAATAACATATTAGAAGTGAAATCTAAAGTTTGTTCAGGTGGGAGAGTAGCCCGTTAAATTTGTGAGGATTATAGAGCCATGTTTTCAAAAGAGTTGAAGTGTTTGCTACCGCTGTTTTCTTGTTTGCTTTATACCAACAGACAAGACTGGAATAAATTGGGAGGTATCGTACGAAGTAAGTAATTATGTTTCTCGAAGCTTTTTCAAGTCTTCGAGTCTGTGCGTGTGTCCCCGCAGGTACTGTCTGGATACAAAACACCTTCTCTGTTGTTTTCATTGAGTTATAATTTATTCGCAGTAAAACGTTTAATAGCAGACCTGTGTGCACGCTCATGCAATCACCCCGGAACAAATGCGTGAACGTTTTCGTTCTCGCCAAGTTCCCGTTACGGTTCCACACGTTTCTTGGTCTTGGAGTTGGGGGGGTCCTCTCTGCCTGCACGCCTGGCTGGCACCCTCTACCTCTGCGACCAGACGCCTTCCGTCCCCTCCCCTCCATGCGTGTCTTGAAAAAACAAAACAAAACAGCAAAAGTGAAGCCCTAGCTGGAATTCGCACTCAAACACCAGCTGACGTCTTTCCTTTGAGGTCGGATTCACAGAGGGTAAAACCCGCTGCCAGCGTGCAGTGGACTGCGTTTTGGCGTGCCCATGCTGCTCTCCGTGGTCATTGCCGTCTGGTCCAGAGCACCTCCACGGCCTTGTCCTCACTGGCACTCTTTGCGCGCCCCTCCCCCACACCTGGGCATGGCCGATCGCCGTCTGGCTTTACGGATTTACCTACCCTGGACATTTCAATCTTGGCACAAGATTGTCGAAGTTTATCCACGCCGTAGCATTTGTGTTTGTGGCTGAATGACCCGTTGCACGCGTGTTCTCGTGCGTTTTTATTTCTCCTGCCACGGGGGCCGTTTCGGCTTTCTGGCCGCCGTGAGCGATGCTCTTGTGCGTGTGGCTGTACGAGTTCACGGCTGCGCCTCAGCTTTCAGGGCTCGGCTCTGTGCCCAGGACTGCAGCTGCCGGGTCCCGTGGTGACTCCACGTGTAACCCGTGGGGTCGGTGCCACGGGCGTCTCCAGAGAGGCCGAACCGTTTGGGCACGGAGCGGCGTGTCACCGTGCTCTCCCTGCACCCATCCCGCCTAACCGAGAACGTGGACTTCACTTCCAGGGCCCACCGGGCCGTGGTGTGTGCCGAACATCACCCCGCCCTTGCTCGTTTGTACGCGCAGCAGCCATTTCCCTGGACAGCGTGCTCCCCGTGCGCAGGGAGCGTATTTTCAGTGTCCTCGTATCTCCGGTACAAATAAAAGCTTGACAACCGAGGACATGGACACTTGCACATTTAGTGAGTGTTTTTAGCTTTGTCCGCATTCACCGTGGACGCGTAGGGGCCTCCATGTCCTGGCTGGTGTGAGAGTCACTGCGATGCCTGCCTTCACACCTTGTGCACGCGTGCTCAGCAC
>PVKM010052030.1:0-10340 GCA_004027735.1 Carollia perspicillata
AAGGGTGTCCTTCCACGTTTTAGGTCTGGGAGCTCTGAGCGTGAGATGGGAAGACCACCTCGAAAGGTGATAACGGGGACTTCTCTGGTCCCCAGAGGCACCGCGCCATGCGCTTGGCCCATTAGGCCCGTCCCTGAGAAGCTAACCACAGAGAAGCAGGGGTTCCCTTCCCCTACGTGCCATCGGGGCTCCACCCAACTTCGGGGCATTAAGTTATCTATCCCCACAGGCCCAACCCTCCCCTCCCCTCTCTCTCGCCTTCCCTTCCGGCCACAGCATTCTAAAGCCCATGGAAGTTCCCTCCAGAGTTCCCGCAGGAATCGGGGAGCTAATCGCTCTGTGATTCTGGCATTTATTTTATTTGCTTTTTAAAGATTTTATTGATTTATTTTTAGACAGAGCGGAAGGGAGGGAGAAAGAGAGGGAGAGAACCACTAACCTGTGGTTGCCTCTCACGCGCCCCCTACTGGGGACCTGGCCTGCAACCCAGACACCTGCCCTGACTGGGAATCGAACCGGCAACCCTTTGATTCATAGGCCGGTGCTCAATCGGATGAGCCACACCAGCCGGGGCTGTGATTCTGGCATTGACACATAAAGAGAACCCCTTTCATCAGATATGTGCACAAAACTCCACTGACCCTTCCTTCCAGGGTGGAAAACTCTGGCAATATTTCCCCTTCTTTCCATAAAGCATGTGGCTTATGGATGACGCCAAAATTAGTGGCCCTTCCTCAGTTTCACCTTGGCCCTGAAAATCCTCTCCCCTGAACGGCGGACGGGCAAGGAAATGGGTTTGGAACTCCGGGTGTGATCTGAGCAGGTCGGACATTCACAAACACCCGCAGCGGGGCTGGGTCGGTGTCTAGGACTGAGAGTGTTTTCACCCTCCAACTTCCATCCGTCAGAGCGGAGCTCTCTTCCTGCAGGCCCCTCCCCCACCAAACCCAGGACAGCTGAGGGGAGGCGGAGGCGCAAATTGTTCCTTGGCTGACTTGCTCCCCTGAGTCAGGTGACAGGCAGGGGGGGCATCTAAACCCTTATCACGGCTCAGCTGCTTCGGTCGGAGTCTCGAAAACCAACACAATTTATATCACATTTTGAGTCAATGCAGACCTGTTGCCTCATCGCTGGTTTTTTTTATTTTCTTTTCAAGGAGACGAGAAACGTCTTCAGAGCAAGATGGACCCGTGGAGTCTGGAACCAGCCTCGTCTTTTTCATGGCCTTTTTTAAGCTTAGATGACTCCCTTTAGAAATGCCCTGTCCGCCCTGGCCGGGTGTAGCTCAGTGGATTGAGTGCGGTCCTGCGAACCAAAGGATCGCAGTTCGATTCCCAGTCAGGGCACATGCCTGGGTTGCAGGCCAGTTCCCAGCGGGGGACACACAAGAGGCAACCATACGTGGATGATATTTCTCTCCCTAACCCTTCCCCTCTAAAGATAAATAAAATATTTTAAAAAATGCCCTGTCCACGATTGTGCTCCATTCCACTGGTCACTTGTGAAACACAGAAGGGGCACGTGGCCTGGCCACCAATAAAGGAGCCCCAAATTTACTCGGGCTGCCCTTCCGACTTCCTGAAAGAAGAGAGATGGAGAGAGATGGCGGGGGGTGTGCGTGCATGGGGACGGAAACACCAGTGACCGAGTTGGGGAGACTCACAGTCGGCGGGTCAGATTCTCGGCCCCAGAGCCCCGGGAAGGAAGTTCATCCTGCCCTCTCGTCCTGGAGAATCACGGACTTAGGTGGAGCATTTGTAGGAGACTATTAAATCATCCGTAAATTAATGAGCCAGGAACAAAGGGTAGAAAACTCATTGCAAGAACACTTCCATTGCTTCTTCCCCATGACCATGGCAGACATCAATAATTGATTACAGAATCAGTTCGCTCTGAGCCCAGATGCAACCTCCTGTTGTCTTCCTCCGCCCTCCTCCTTCCTCCTTTTACTCCAGCTAGTTCAACCACCCTGGGCTCTTCCCCCAAATCTCTTGGTGCCTCTCCACCCCATTTTATCTTCCTCATGGTACCTTCCTGATCTGGGCTTCTTTCCCTCTCTTTTTTAAAGATTTTATTTATTTATTTAGAGAGGGGAAGGGAGGGAGAAAGAGAGGGAGAGGAACCTCGAAGTGTGCGCAGAGCGAGCACTTCCTGCAATCCGGTGGGGTGAGTGAAGGGGGGAGGAGGGGGGAAGGGGGGAGGGGATGGAGCGAGGACACCCGAAGTGAAATGGACTCCGGACGGTGAAGGCGACGATAAGGAGAGGCCACAGTCAGGGGCCAGGACGTACATCGTTCCGGTCCCCCCTTCTTTAAACTGAAGCTGTAAGTCTACGACACGAGGCCATTGAGCCCGATGAGCCACCGCAAACATCTACCTCACGGATTTCAGAAGTGAGAAAGCCTCGGAGGGAGGTGGGAACCGAACTCTCGATTTTGAGGACCTTGGTGTCGCAGAGGCGGCCTGCTCCCTGGTAGAGGTGAGGACGGAGCTGGCTTCCGGTTGGGCAGCGCGGTCCTGTGTCGGATGTCGGGGATGGGGTCGACTCCCAGGGACCAAGATGAACCTCGCCCCATCCCCTCCCCCGCTGCGCCCCGCCCCCATGGCCTGGGCAGACAGCTGGGGGGAGGAGGCAGAGGATGTGGAGATGTGGAGGATCCCGTCCCCTCCCTCTCTTTGCAGGATGACATTTTGCAGGGGATTAATTCCCTGGGGATCAGCTTGTCCTAAACCTCGATAA
Organism: Carollia perspicillata; assembly: GCA_004027735.1. Classification (NCBI taxonomy): domain Eukaryota; kingdom Metazoa; phylum Chordata; class Mammalia; order Chiroptera; family Phyllostomidae; genus Carollia; species Carollia perspicillata. The sequence goes on from PVKM010052030.1 coordinate 2,741, forward strand.
TCCAGATTTGGGGTTTAATTCAGTGGCCTGAGTATCTTCCACGGGGAGAAGGAAGTAGGAAGCCAGAGGGGAAAGTGCAGACCGAGCCTCCGGGAAACGAGGGAGGAGGGGGCCGTAAGCTCGCTCTGGTGCCCTTGAATGAGCCCTTTCCAAGCGCAGTCTTACCGGGCAGCCTGGGGCTCACCCTCTGATTGGCACACCTCCCTCCTGCCCGGAGAAAGAAACGGAGGGAGGGCTTTGAAGCGGATGGAGTGGGAAGGGGGCAGGTAGAATTATAGGTTTGACTTTAAAAAAAAAAATCCTCACCCGAGGATATGTTTATTGATTTTAGATAGAGAGGAAAGGGGAGGGAGAGAGCGAAACATCAGTGGGTGTGCCCTCCTCGTGTGCCCCTGACCAGGGACGGAAGCCATAGTTTAGGTATGTGCCCTGATGGGGATTGAACCTGCAACACTTCCGGTGCGCACGGGAAGACGCTTCAGCCAACCAACCCACCCCGCCAGGGCTGGGATGGACTTTTTCTTTTCTTTTCTCTTTTTTTTTTTCAAGATTTCTTTATTTCTTTATTTTTGGAGAGAGAGGAAGGGAGGGAGACAGAGAGGGACAGAAACATCAATGTGTGGTTGCCTCTCACGCGCCCCCTACTGGGGGCCTGGCCCACCACCCAGGTATGTGCCCTGACTGGGAATCGAACCGGCGACCCTTTGCTTCACAGTATTGTGCTCAACCCACTGAGCCACACCAGTTGGGGCTGATGAACTTTTTGAATCTAACAGGATAGACTATTTTAACGCAAGGGGAAGCTGGGGAAGAGATGGATGGGTTATAGGGATTTAGGATTATGCAGAGTCAAAAGATGCCGTGATCTTTGGGATTTTTGGAGCAGCAACGGGACCCCAGTCCCATTCACAGTTCCATGTGTAGGTTCTTCCTCCTTAGTCTTGTTCTAGAGCTGTTGTGCCCCTCCCCCCCCCAATCCGGACAAAGCTCTCTCTGTCAACCTCCCCTCACTCCAGTCCCCACCCCCCTCCCCCCTTTAAGGGGTTCAGTCCTCCACAAACGCTTGAGCCGCCAGGTGGGGGGAGACGGGGGTTCCCAGACTTCCTCAGCGAGACATCATCTTCACAAACTCTGCAAAGAAAAGCCCCTGGTGAGGCGTCTGTTCCCAACGGCAGCGACCTCACCTTCTTGAGCCCTTCCTACGTGTCAGGAACCTCAGGGGAACCGAGGGAAATATCCTGGCCTCTCTGTGCCTTGATGTCTTCGTCGAGAAAAGGAGCAGTCTCCCTATATGGTTTGTAAGATGGTTGACGACATAATGCTAAGTAAATAATAACTGTGAGGGGCTTATTTCATCACTGCAACCCATCCTAGGGGAGTAAGCAGCGCCTCACAGCTGAGCACACTGAGGCCGGTGAGGCTGACCAATGAGGCCATGTGGGGGTGAATGGCGAACCCCAGAACGAAAGCAGGTGCCCTGACTTTGCTGGGACCCCCTGTCTGGTCCCGCCCAGTTCTTGAGGTCAGCCTGTCCTTCCCTTGCCCATGGTGAGCCCGAGGCTCTGTCTCCTCTACCATCCATGTCCCGCCCCCTCCAGAGCTCTGCCGACGCCCGTGCACCACCCCCCTCCCGGAGCCTGGCCAGATCCAGCAGCACCCACGACGCTGGCTACGCCGCGGCCATGCATCCAATGTGGACTAGCCATTGGGAGTCATCGAGCAGAGAGGGTTCAGGGAAGGCCCCTCACGTCCCACCTCCAGGATTTCACCGCCTAGGAGGCGAACACAGTCCACACACCCAGATCTGCAGCGACGGCTTCCTTGGGGGGAGGAAGAGACATTTCTGTACGACCCCAGAGCTGGGACTAATACACCCAGCGAAGGACGCAGGGGCGCTTGCTGCCAGCAGAGGGCGCACTGCCAGTGGATTGCTGAGGGGTAGATAAGGTCCCGATGGCCTGGGAAAGGTGTAGTGTGTGGAAGGGACCCTGGGGAGAAAGGGACAGAAGCTGGGGAGAGCAGAGCGAGTGCCCGGGACCGGAAAGTTCACGGGGTGGTTGCAGAAGCTACGGTGAAGGGACGGCGTCGGGTCTTTGATGCCCTTGAACATCAGACTAAGAATCTGGACTTCCGGCTTCAGGCAGATGTCAGATGCCGAGTTTTTTTGGACCAGAGCATGTCCTAAGGAGAACTTCACGTGCCCGCTTGGTCTCCCACAAAAATGGCCTCCACCCCCATCTGCCTGGGTCTCCAGTTACTCCATTCCCCCAGTTACTCAATCTACATGCGCTGAGCTCTGGGCTGGGGACTGGGGACAGGGCGGTGGAAGACGGAGTCAGTGGCCCAGGAGGAAAAGCAGGCTACCGTGAGCCATCGTGACGCCGTGCGTGCGTCAGGATTACTGCAGAGGCGTGCACGGGGGTTAGGGGGTCACCGCGCCCAGTCCACAAGGTGGGGGACAGCTGCCGGGAGCATAACTAAGAGCCCACGGAAAGAGAAAAGGGTGCCTCCGACAGAACGGTGGCATGAGCAAGGACAGGGGGAGGTGCTTGGTGCATGATTCCTTTCTACTGCCTCCGAAACTTCGGGAGAAAGGTGCCGTCATAACCCCCATTGTGCAGGTGTGAAAACCAACACAGTGAACAAGCGATAGGTTATGGTCACAGCGTTGGTAAGAGATTGAATTTGAACCCCGCAAATGTGACCCCAGAGTCTCAGCTACTAACCAGTCCAATCTCCTTCTGATGGGACATTTTGTTCCGATGACAAAGGTGCCCAGTGAACAAGGAGGGGTCAGGGGAGGCGGACGTGTGTCTGGCCTGAGCAAGTGCAGGAATGGGGTCCTGGACACAGTGTTCCCAGCAGCAGGCAGGGGCAGGAACAGGGCAGGGAGAGACTCCAAGGTCTCTGAAATGCCGTGGGCAGAAAGGGCTGCCATAAAAACCCTTCCCACCCCTGCCGCCCCCTCCTCGCCCGCCACCCAACCTAAAACTGGGGGGAGAGTGAGAAGGGACAGCCGACTCGGAAGATCACACGGGGTGCTGGGGTGGAAAGTGTCACCTTCGAAGTTGACAGTGCCGTCCCCATTCACATCGGCTTCCTGGACCACCTCGGAGATCTCCCGGGGGGTGAGGTGCTCCCCCAGAAGCCTTTGCATGGCCTGCCGCAGCTCTCGAAGGGTGATCTCCCCGTCGCCATTGGTGTCGAACTGCACAGGGGCAGAGGGGGACGATGCAGGGGACCCTCGAACGACTGGGAGGTCAGGGGGGCCAACCCCCTGCACAGCCCAAAATTCACCTGTAACTTTCGACTGCCCCCAGACTCAACTGCTCCCAGCCTACTGCCGACCCCAAGCCTTGCCAATGACATACACCCGTCCATTAACACTTATTTTCTATGTTGCGTGTTTTTTACACGGTGTTCTCACAACAGAGTAGGCTAGAGGAAAGAAAAGGCGTGTGGTGACTTTTTCAAATTGTCACGAACCTCCAAAAACTCTTCCTATATATACATATATATTGAAGAAAAGTCACATATAAGTGGGCTCACGCTGTTCAAACTCATGTTGTTTAAGGGTCAACTGTATTAGTAATAACAACAGTGACAAATAACCACCACAACAACAATAGTAATAATAATGTGCCACAACAACAACAACAGCAACAATAATCATAATGTGCCCGGCCGGGTGGCTCAGTCAGTTGGAGCACTGTCTCGTGCACCCAAAGACCGCAGGCTCCTTCCCCAGCGGGGGCACAGGTGGGAGGCAGCGATTGCTGTTTCTCTCTCTCCCTCCCTTCTTTTCTCTCTAAAATCAATAAACAGATCCCTGCATGAGTGTTTTAAACAATTTTTTTTTTAAGTTAAAAGGGCCCTGGCTGGCGTAGCTCAGTGGATTGAGCACAGGCCTGTGAATCAAACGATAGTGGTTCGATTCCCAGTCAGGGCACATGCCTGGGTTGCAGGCCAGTTCCCAGCGGGGGACGCATGAGAGGCAACCACACATTGATATTTCTCTCCCTCTCTCCTTCCCTTCCCTTCTAAAAATAAATAAATAAATAAAATCTTTAAAAAAAGTTAAAAGGAACAAGTGAAATTAATTTTTCATCATTGATTTTATTTAACCCCATATTTCAAAAAAATTACCACTTCAGCATGCCATCAGTTTTAAAATTATGCACGAGCCCTGGCTGGTGTAGCTCAGGGCCTGCAAACCAAAGGATCACGGTTCAATTCCCAGTCAGGGCACATGCCGGGGTTGTGGGCCAGTTCCCAGCAGGGGACCCATGAGAGGCAACCATACATTGATATTTCTCTCCCTCTCTCCTTCCCTTCCCCTCTAAAGATAAATAAGTAAAATCTTTTTTTAAGGTTTTAAAAAAATGAAATAAAATTATGCATGAGTGGTGTTACCTTCTCCCCACGCTGACTGGGTTTTGTCGGGCTCGGTGCACCTCCACACCGAGGGCTTACGTAGTTCATCCTTAACATGCTCAGTCCCCAGCTCGGCCTGCAGGGTCTCCCAAGCTAACGAGACGGAGCTGCCTCTGGGGTGTGCCAGTCACTCACAGCCTTTCTCCGTTCAGACACCAAACGTCACCGGAAATACCTAGTCTGCATTTAGGCTTCCCAAAATCAGTACCCAAAAAGGGAGATGCACATACCCGAGGTGATCGCAACACACGTGTGTCAGTAATTGAGTCAAGTACTCTTAAAATCACAATGAACTGAATTTATAGTCAGCTGAGTCTACATGGGAATTAAACAAATAACTTAAGTGGCATGAATGAAAATTAGATGAAATTAAAATGTCAGTTCCTCGGTCATACTTTCAGGGGCTGGATGGCCACAAGTGGCCGGTGGCTGCCGGCTAGGACAGAGCGCGTCCATGACCACGCTGCAGCCCTGGGTCGTTCTGTGGAGCCCGGGGAGTCCATCCCGCGGCCCATAGGCGGGGCTCTCCCGGTTTCGGGCCCGTGTTTCCCTGGCTCCAAAGCCTGTCCTTCCCAACTCTGCCCTAGTCTTGGTTTTTGTCTCATACAGTTGAAAACTCTCTGAGTGAGGAAAGCATTTTATCAGGGGATAGAAGTGAACTTCGGCAATCTCCCATCCCACACTGCCTGAATCTCATTTTTTAAAAGATTTTATTTATTTATTCTTATAGAGAGGGGAAGGGAGGGAGGGAGAGAAATATCCATGTGTGGTTGCCTATTGCACGTGCCCATCTGGGGCTCTGGCCCCCCAACCCAGGCACGTGCCCTGACTGGGAATCGAACCAGCGAACCCTTGGCTCCCAGGCCGGCACTCAATCCACTGAGCCACACCAGCCAGGGCTGGATCTCGCTTTTAAAGCATCTCTTCAACAGGTGTGTTAAACCACACGCTCTTTGAGCTCCCATCTGGAATCTCGAGTTTTTGGATTCCGTCTTTTTATTACAGGCTAGGAGGTGAGTGGTCCTGATGTGTTTTGAGGACTGCAGAATCTTGGATGAGATTTGGAATCTCCGATGAGATTTGGAATCTCCATGAGCCTCGGTCTCCTCATGTATAAGATTTAGGTCAATGAATACCAACTCCTACCCTTATCTGTGAGGGCCACATCCGATAAACTAGGTGGAGGACCTTGTCCATTGCCAGAGCTTGGAATAGGTTCTCTCCCTTTCCTATAAATCCCACCAGAGCGAGGGGGGAAAGTTGGTGTGGGTGGGCTCTGGCCGTGACTAATCACTGAGTCTCCTTCAGCCCCCCGCCAGCATTGCGAGACTCTGTCGACTCACCTCCTTAAAGGCGTCTCGCATCTCCTGGACGCCGATCATCCCGGCCGTTTCCGCCAGCAGTTTGGGGGTCATCAGCTCCACAAAGTCATCGAAGTCCACACGGCCCCCCACTGAGGGAGGGGAAGCAGGTCTAGTGAGATCCCGTCCACCCCTACCCCGCAGGGCCCTCCCTTTGCCCGTCCAGCCTGTTCAAGGCACAGATCTCCCGTCTCTGCCTTCCGAGGGCTTCGGCTCTCGGCCAACCCAAGGCCTCCTGCCTCTCTAATCTGAACAGGGGGGGACACGCAGGGGCGGCAGTCTCTAACTGTGCATGTAACCTGGAACCAGTCCCGTCATCGGCTCACACCTATGCTCCCCCTCACTGTGGGTCTGTAGAAGGATATGAACTAAATGAGCCCTGAAGTCTCTTCCAGATACAGATCCTATCCTGTCCTTGACTTCAACCTTGTCCACTCAGTACCATGCCCAGAAGCAAACCCAACAGCAACTGTATCCCAAACTTCATCTCAGAATCAGCTCTGGTTGCCATCTAAGAAGACCCATCCTTTTCGCAACACTGTGCACCAACGGGGCAGCTCCAAGTCCAAGTTTGTTTCCTGCGTCAACAGCAGGTCCAGCCTTGTGCTCCTGGCGAGCCTGAGTGGTGGTAACAACCAACCTTTGACATGCATTTGCTGGAGGTTAAGCCTTGGCCTGCACTGGTGCCTTTACCCCTTCCTTCCCACAATCCCCTACGGTGAGGAGTGACATCATCTCCCCTGGACAGATGGGGAAAGTGAGACTCGAGAGTGGGGGTTAACTCCACTTTTTCAAAATGACCCCGATTAGCAAACAATAGAACTGGGGCTTGAACCCAATCTGTCTCTGAGTCACGGTTTTAGCCGCTTCAAACGCTGTCCCCTGACTATCCCCTGATCTGTTTCCTTCCAGAGCTCCAGTCCCTCTTACCCTCCTCCCTGTCTCCATCTCCACTCTCAACCTCTCCATCCTCACCCCTAGCCCTCCCCTGACCCCGTAACTCCTCCCACAACCCGGCCTCACAGTTCATGCGGATTTGCTGGCCCAATTCAGTCAGTTCCATCTCCGTGGGCATGTACCCCATTGTCCTCATGAGATTTCCCAGATCCTTACAAGAGATGAACCCATCTCGGTCCTTGTCGAACTCAAGAAATGCCTCCCGAAGCTCTGAAAGTTAAGAGGAGAGGGCTGTGGAGGAACTTGAAACAGTCAACGGGGAAGCGTGGCATCCCTTGAAACCACCAAATGAGGCCCAGACTAGAGCTTCCTCAAAGGCGACCACCTTTTTGAAAACTGAAATTTCAAAAAGGAATGATGTATGAAATGTGTCAGAAGACAAGTGATTCCTGAGGCCACCACACAACAGCACTGAAGTCCTTCCAAGTCTTGGGTGAAAAAAGTTACGGGACACGTCAAAACCATCAAAAGAAAAATGGATGATTTTTGATTCACCCTAAAACTGACCGTGTCCCTCCCGGGTCTCTGAGACACGCGGGGGTGGGCACGTCTCCTCCTAAATACTTTGGAAGGTGCTTACACGGCCACGAGGGGGAGTCCCGCAGAATCACAGTTGAGCGGAAGGAGTAACGTGAACTTTTCAGGTGAGGACACTTCCACTGAAATGCATGGCGGGACGGAGACAGGCGAGTGGGTGGGCGGTGATGTGGGGGCATGGGGGGGAGGCAGTGTTACCTTCGATCTCATCTGGTCCCAGCGGTCGCTCCTGGTGGGGAAGGCGAGGGAGATGGAATTTGGAGAGAGAGAGAGAGAGAGGGGGTCAGGGACCCAACGGGCAGTTCTCCCAT
>PVKM010052031.1:0-10328 GCA_004027735.1 Carollia perspicillata
CAGGGGGGCCTCTCCGGAGTGAAAGTTCTGGGTCTGCCGTTGTTACCTTTGGCCAAGTTATTCCTACACCTTGTGCCTGCATTCGCGGCTCAATCTGCAGAGAAAGGGAGGCATCCCAGTGCGGAGAAGCGGTCCTGTAAACTGTGACACCAAATCAGAGCCGATGTGGAAAGCGACCCGAAGCAGGAGGACAGGAGGAAGGAAGCTGCAGGGCACAGGTTTGGTGGGGCTCCGTCAGCAGGAGGCAGCACCCGCTTCTCTCGTGGGGTGGCGCTCAGAACGAAGGAGCGCCCCCAGCCTGCGGGCTCCCGTCGGCAGGCCGCAGGGCGGGTGAGCGGCATCGGTGCGGCCACAGTCATCATTTTCCGTGGCGGTGTGTGCTCGAGCCTCAAAGGCGGGGGCCTCTCTCCTTGCAGACCTCACTCTGGGAGCCCAGGAAGGTAATCTCCACACGCAGGTGCAGATGGCGGACGAGCACGGGGACGATGAGCAGGCTGTTAGAGAGACGGGCATCCCTCCGCCTGCGCCGCGGCGCACTGCCCTGCCGATGCCTCCGCGGAGCTCTCCAGGACGGGCTGTGTTAGAGAGTCCCCTTGGCCTAAAAGAAGGGCCCTGGGTGCTGCGGTGACCCGTGTGGGTGAGGAGTCCCGTGTGGCTGTGGACACTTCTGCCTGCAGGCAGCGTGACCCCGTCACCGATGCTGTCAGGGCCAGCGGGTGCAGTGAGCCACCGCCGCAAACCCAGGGTGACGCCAGACACCATTGCATTTTTGAAAACAGAATTTCCTTTATTATTATTATTATTATTATTATTATTATTATTATTGGGTGATTGACTTGAGAGAGAGAGAACCACTGATGTGTTGTTGCACTTACTGATGATGCATCCATTGGTTGATTCTCGTATGTGTCCAGACCAGGGGTTGGATCCGCAACCTTGGTGTATGGGACTGATGCTCTATTTGCCCAGGGTGAAAACGGAAATTTCTGTGCTGCCCCTCCTCCGAGCACACTTCAGGGTCCTCCCTTCCCAAGAGGGTCTGGAGCCCCCGGCTCCCATGGAGCTGCCTGCCCCTGGGGCCGCAGAACGCCTTCTGGCCCAGAGCCCAGCCCTTCCAAGCCAGGCCCTCTGAACCCTGGGCTTGTGTGCCCACCTGGACCCTCAGTCCCTCTCTCTCTGGCCTGTGCTGCTCAAAACACAAACGGCGCTCTCCCCATCCCCCCACACCAGTTTCCAGAAAATTCCCCCTGTGTGCGTTTATGTTTCTGGTCAAGGCGTGGTGACTTCTGACTCTCCCCAGGCTTCCTCGCGTGAGGAATGCCAGGGGCCCCCACAGGGGGACCCTGCCTTCACCCTGCCCAGTTCCTTCCTGGGGGGCATGAGCAAGACTGGCTAATGGTGGGGAGGGGGAGGCAAGGAAAAATGAACACCTCACTGTAAGGAACACTTCACCGTGGCTTCCGTCACCTTCCCCAGTGTGACGTCACTGCACCCAAGGTGAAGGTAGGTACTCTTGCCCCTCCCCCGGCTCCCACCGTTCCCACTCTGTGATTCTTGCATCACAGCACCCCTGCTTTGACCTCCTGGAACCTGCGTTTGGCGGGGCAACAGCTTTGCCTCGTGAAAAGTTGGGGTGTTGCCTTTTTGTACAGATTAACCAGAAAGAATTTTAAATGTGCATTCCAGCCAAATGTCATGGTGATTCTAGGCGAGATTATTGGGAAATACACCCTCCGTGGCATTTCCCGTATTTGTTTGTGGTTGGCCTGAAAATAGCCGGGAGGATTTCGCTAGAAAACGGGGAACTCTGACCACAGCAGAAAGACCAGAAACTGCATGACAAATCCCCGAGTGCTCTGTGCGATTTCCTGCTTTGCCCGAGGGGAGAGGCAGGGCAAGGCGAAGCCGGCTTTCTCTTGTCCCAGAAAAGGGACAGCTGATTCCTTTTTTTTTCCCTCCATAAGTTCTTCTTCCAGGCCAAGACCCTCCAGGTCACACAGGCCCACAGATCATCCCACGCCTCTGCCTGCAGCGCCCGGCCTCCGCCCCTGCTGCCCCCGGCGGGCGTGAGCTCTGAGGAATGGGGCCTCTCCTTGCTCCCCACCGTGTGCTCCAAAACACGCTGCGCCCATCACACAAGAGGGCCTCAATGAACGGCAGTTACTTGAATAAATAAAACGAACACGCACCATCTCTTCAACGGACTTTCTTTTTTAAGGTTTTTGTGCTTTGCCTGAATCCTGAGTATCTTTTGCGCCAACCTCTTTCCCTCGACCATTCCCACCTGTTCCTGGTGCCCGTGTCTTCGTCCGATTCCACATTTAAGCTGCAGGGCCTCAAAGGACGCCCCGTTAGTTCAGACATGGAATCTCAATCCTTCCAAATAGCCAAGATTTTCCAGGAGGCGTTGAGGGAAGATCTGAGTAAGTGAAAAAGTCCTGTCCGGTGAACGTCTGGACAGCATGGTTTGCTTACGGTCTCCCTGCCTCATCGGTCTTTAAACTGGGTGAGTGTGGGCCCGCTTTGTCCCTCCCCGTGGGGGAGGCCTTTTCTTCCCATTGTCACAGAGAAGGAACCTCAGATTCACAGGGAAAAGCCCTTTCCCAAGGCCACCCACAGCAGAGAGCAGGCGGCAAGGTTCCAGGTCAGAGCTGCCCAATTCCAGGAAGAGACTCCTGGAGTATCTCTCAGAAATGTTTTTATGACGGCTCATTTTAGCTTCAGGAGGAAGACTTGACACGGTTTTTCGGCCTTGCTGATGATCCCACAAGCCCGATGTTAATCAGCTGAGTCAGGACCGATGACCTCAGGTCTTCCTGTGGCCCCAGGTCAAAATGCTACTCGGAGGCTAATGACCAAGTCCGGAAACATCCCCTGAGTCCCCGTGATGCCTCCGCTTCTGGACCACCCCACACCTTCCCCAAATAAGAAAGCGACCGACTCGCAAAGCCTTGCCCCTGGGGAGCGCTGTGAGAGGCACTGCCACGTGCGATTCACATAAACTTGATTCCCGTTGGGGAAGCACCGTCACCACCTCTAATGAGGTTTCCAGGGAGACCGGCGGCCGCGGATAAAGGAGGGCGGGCGCGCGCCTTCGACCTGCAGAGGAACTGGGTGTGGGGTGCGGATTTCAACGCGAAGATTTACGTGAGGATCAGGAGCTGATGGCCACTCGTGCGAGGGGCGTTTCCCTCGGTGGTTGCCGACTTGGAACAGTTGATGACGGCGCAAAGGGGCCTCTTGGGTGCATTTCTGTGTTTTCCTTTATGGGAGATTCAGTCCGTGTGTGGGAGACGATTATGACAACTGTAGCCTCTTAGGTCAGTGTCCTTGACCGAGCTGCAATTTGTATCATCCATCCTATTTCTAAATTTAAGTGGAGCAGAAAAAGAAAAGAAAGTCACATACGAAAATTATTTATTTCCATTACAGAAAATAACCACCCATAATCCATTTACCTATGAACCAAGAGAGTTACGTATATCCTTTTAGACTTTTTAAAAATAACGTTGTTATTTAGCCAAACTCCCACAATGTATAGACATTTGCATCTCGTTTCCCCCATACATAACAATAACATGCACGTTCTGCTTTACTGAATATTCTCCAACAATGTCATCGAAATATTTGCACACTATCCCATTGTATGGGTGTGCCATCATTTTCCCAACCATGGCCTGAAGGTTGGGGTCCACACTGTGCCCCATTTTTCACTTCCGTGAATAATGATGCAATTCGTGTCTCCGTACATCTTGCTTTTATTTTTATTTTAAACTTATTGCCATGGCTTTCCCAAACATGGAAAAGCTCAGCCAAAGCAGGTTCAGGATAGATAAATTGTAGTTCCCGGATAAATATTTCTGAGTGGATTTTATAAATATAACTGCCAGCTAGAATTCTATCCAGGAAAACCATGCTTTGAAAGCGAAGGACAGAAATGATATTTTCAGAAAAATTGAAACAATGGGTTGCCTTCGAGCACACAGTACAAGAAGTACTAAAACATGTTTTAAGAGAGAAGGAAGGTAAGTTACCGTGGGTGGAAATGTGGTCATGGAAGAAGAAATAAAGGGAAAATAAAAAAGGAAATACATAGGTAAGTCTAAATGCATACTGACTACACAGAATTATGTAAATATACGTGGAAAACACACACACAAAGCAGCGCACAAGAGGTGGGGGTAAGATAATCTATTTAAATGTTGTGAAGTTCTGCCCTGGCTGGTGTAGCTCAGTGGATTGAGCGCCGGTGTGCAAACCAAACAACCACGGTTCGATTCCCGGTCAGGGCACCTGCCTGGGTTGCTGGCCAGTTACAGTTCCCAGCAGGGGACACATGAGAGGCAACCATACACTGATATTTCTTTCCCCCTCTCTCTCCCTTCCCCTCTAAAGATAAATAAATAAAATCGTGAAAAAAAATTAAATGTTGTGAAGTTCTGGCATTACCTGGGCAGTGACCCAACTCCAGATTTATAATAGATGAACAAATTAAGGATGTTTGTTCCAAACCTCAACAAGGTAGGAAAGAAGGAACTAGAAAATAATGTTAAAATCCTCTATTCAAAACGATTTCGAGAAAGACATGTAAAGGAAGGTAGACCATTTATGACAAGTAATAGATAATAGGTAATACCCCCAATATATCAGCAATTATATTAACTGTAAATGGACCACATTGAAAGACAAAACCTCTGAAATGAAGTAAAACAAAGCTAGAAGGACAAAATAAACAGAGCACAGACAGTAGGAAAAAGGAACACAGTCCTGTGTGACAGAATAGACTTTGAGACACCAGGCATTCCCTTGTGAGAGCAGACCGATCCGCCGAAAAGATGCCGTCTGTCTCTGTGCATACACTCAGTAACGCGGCATCACCATAGGGAAAGCAAAACTCGCGATTTCAAAGAAAAACAACTGATCACGGCACACCCCTCTGGGCTGATTTGGGCACGCTCTTCATAACTGCTGGAACCAGGAAACAAAAACAAGTCATTTGAGATAAAATCGGAGCGACCTGGCTTACCAGCTGAGCAGCCCACGGCTTCCGAGTTTCGGCGAGTTTCAGGGGGGCGTGGCCGCGGCCAGCAAGCCTGGCTGCGCGCTGGGCCGCAGTCACGCCCCGCCGAAATCCCACGTGTTGAGTTAGTGCCGTGAAATCAAGCTAGAAATCAATGATGACAGTTACTGGCAAACCACCGAACATTTGGGAATTAATATGTGTCTCAATAACCCATGAATGAAGGTGGAAGCATATTGAAAATGAGAAGTTATGTTAATTATATGAAAATAAAAATGTGATACACTCAACCGAGTGAGAGGCAGGTAAAACCATCCTTAAAAGTGTCTCAGAAAAGAAGACACGCTAAAAGTTAATCGTCTGTTGATTTTGTTTATTGTTTCCGGAGCAGAAATTTAAGAAGTCTATCAAGTTAAACCCAAAGAAAGAAGAAAAATGGTAAGAATGCTGGTAGCAGAAATTGGTCAAATATAGAACACATATAAAGTGGCAAAACTCAGTCAGTTCTTTGAAAAATCAAATCCTTAGGAACAGTGATTAAGAGAAAAAGACATATAACCAATATCAGGAATATAGAAGTAATTACCACAGATTCTACAGATGTTTAAAGAACAGTGAGAGGATATGGCGAACTACTTTATGTCGATAGAATTTTAAAATGCAGGCGAAGTGAGAAATTTCTTAGAAAACCACCATGTACCAAAATGGAACACAAAGGAAGTTTCTAAAATCCATTCTATATCGATGGAATAGATTGGATCTGTAATTAGTCAAATTCCCACCAGGAGCCCGGGGGGCATAGCCGGTCGGCTCACTGGTGAGTCCTGTAGGCACTGAAAGGAGAAATGACAGCAGGCGAGAGTGACTTCTCCAGAAGATGAAAACTAAACACCACGTATCACCTTCCACGTCACCTTGTCTTTTCAGGTCAGTATGACACTGAAGCCAGGAAGTGACATGAACATTTACAAGGAAGAAAAATGATAGATCCCTCTCAAGGACATAAATCCAAAAATTTTAAGTCAAATCTTAGTGAACTAAATCCAGCCATATATAAAAAAAGACAATGCGTCACCTTGAAGTTGGGTTTATTCCGGGAATAATATGATTCATTTTTACATGTGAAAATCAGTGTATTTCATCACATGGACAGAATAAAGGAACAAAATGATACGATGACCTCAATGGGCCCAGAATCAACATGTGATAAAATCTAATAAGGCTCAGCAAACAAGTAATAGAAAAAACAAAGACAAAACAAAACAAAGCAAAACCTCCTTACGGTGCGAAGGTGTAGCACAGAAACTCCGCAGCAAACATTGTACGTTCTGGTGCGACATGGGACACATTCTCCTGCAGATCAGAAATAAGACAAGATTTGTCACAATGAGTTCCATTCATTGCTGTAGTGGCTGTCCAGGGACAAGTCCAAGGTCAAGGTGCTGGCCCGTGCACTTCCACGTGAGGCCTCTCTTCTCCGCCCCCAGAGAAGCCTGCCTTCTAGCTGCGTCCTCTCAGGGCCCAGAGGGGAGAGGGCTCCAATCCTCCCAGGGGTAGGGCTCCGTCCTTAAGGCCCATCCAGCCTGAGTGACTTCCTTACTCCAGGGACAGTCACACTGGGGTCGGCCTCTGCGTAAGAATTCAGCAGAGACGTGATTGATTCAGGCTACCCAGCATCTCTCCTCCAACCAGCGGGTGCCGCTGACCTCCCTGCTTGTGAGGGGTGACGCCCAGGGAGCGGCTCTGCCTGTAACACCCAGGAGTTCCCTCACATCACCCAGCCACGTGACTTTGCTTGGATGAGTTGCTGTAAGTCAGGAGTAACAAAAATATGCTCACTTAGGGACTCCACAGGTCCAGGGTAGGAAGAGAAGAGGAGATGGCTCCTCGGGCCGTTAATTACGTAGAGAACTGGGAGCTTCCCGAGAAAGACCCCAGATCTCGGCTGCTCTGAATGACAGTGCAGTGAACATAGGCATACACGTATACACAGATGATGGGTTATAAAATCGACACCTACAGAGTGTATGTTATTAGCCAGCGTTACCCTCAATGAATGTCATTTGAAAACATGTCTAAAAGAAAGGGCCCATAACTTGGGAGGCAGAGTGGCGAGACACAGGCTGACTGACCCCGGGACGAAGGTCACAGGGTGCCGCTGGGAGGGGACTCGACTGGGAGCCTCCCCAGCACCTGGGGGAACGGGGGCTGTATAAACAGAGAGACGGCTGAAGGGGGCATGACCCGCTGTCTAAAACCCTCAGAGCCAGGGGAGCAGGGCCTGTGGCCCGTGTCCCACAGAGAAGAGAACAGCTGCCTTGTGGGGTCAGCTCTTGACCTGTAGCTCCTAAGGGGTACTCTGGGTCACAAGACAGACCAGGCTGCCTGCCGCCAGGGGACACGGGTGCCTGCAGCTGTCACCAGCACAGGATCCCTCCCAGGAAGGAGCTGGGGGGGGGGCGGGGGCCCGGATGAGATGCGACCTGGTGCTCGGAGAGCTGGCTGGGGATGCAGGAGGCGGTGCTTCGAGCCTGCAAGAGAGCTCTCTAGTCTCCATCCGCCTGTGGTGGCTGGCTGCTGCAGCTGCCAGGATGAGAGGGGAGAGGGCTGCAGGCACACGCCCACCATGGCCACCCTGTTTTCTGCTCTGCTTTGGCCCAGATAGATCGCCCTGTGGTGGTGGTGGTGGCAGCGTTGCCATGGTGATTGCATAAGGTACAGCTGTCCCTGGGACATGTTCCTCGTCCAATTCTCTCTCAGCGCAGTTGGTGAGGTTTAGCCCGCCCACATGGAAGCATCAGTTTGTGAGAAGGACATGTGAGACTCTGGGGCTCCTCTGTGACATCCGCAGTGGCCGAGGACACCACCGGAGCATGATGAGTGTCATTGAGCTTACCTGAACAAACACTCCCCTCCCAGGGCCAGGGACTGTGGTCAGGGACTGCAGGGCCCCCAGGGGAGCCAGAGGGCAATGGGCGGTTCTGGCCACCGTCAGGGATAGTGTTGGATAAGATCCAGAGATGCTATTGGATCCAGGAGGTGTCTCTCGGCCCCTGAACTGACCCGGAGGGAGGGGGCCAGGTCCACAGGGCCGGGTCCACAGGGCACGTCTATAGATGTCCTACCAGCGCTGGCATGGCCCCCAAGTTAGGAGCCCTGCATGCCCTAGTTCTGATTTAAATGCATTATTAAAATTAAAAAGGCTAAAACAGTCTCTTCGTGGTCGCGGTCTCCCTACTAGGTGTTAGTTTCATGATTTGCTCAGCTGCTGGGTTCAAGTCTCCCGAACGGGCCTTGGACCAATGTCTGTTGCACGGCGACAGAGCCTCGTCCCGTCACGCTCGAGCCAAAGATGTCCCCGAGGGGTGGACTCGGCCACCTCCGGGACCCTTTCGCCTGTGCTGTGGGTGGCTGTCGGAGCTGGGCGCCCAGGAAAAGCCTCGAAAAGCCAGGCAGAATAAAATCAGATTTTAATTGAATTGCTTGCCACAGTGTACTAGTCAGGCTAGTTAGGCATGGAATTAATTGTTGTAACCATAGCAACGGGATTAGCGGGCACTATTAGGGCAGTGCCAGGGGTCCAATGAGAGACTCTTACAATCACAAGTGGTGCCGATTGCAGAAAATAATCCATTCTCCTCCGGTGGCTCTCCGGAGTTGCCTCACGCTCTGTGGCAACTGCCAAGTCATCTGTGTGATAATATTTGCTTAGATTCATGCAGCTTTCCTTACCCCAAAGGGCCCTGAGGTGCTTCCTAAGTACGGATTTGGAAGAAAGTGTCGGGCCAGATTTTCCTCATGCATGCACAGCCCTCTGGTGGTCCGATCCACACCTTCGGTGGCTCCATCGTCCTCAGGAAACGTGGACGCAGGTGACTCACTAAGTGGTGTCCCCCTTGGCCTCGGCCCAAAGCACCAGCAAAGTCTAAACCTGGGGAGGGGCAGGGGGGCGCCTGAGACAGCACCTGTGTTTATTCACCCCTCGCCCCATTCGAAACGGGCTTCCAGGAGGCTTCCAAAACACACCGAGTGCATCAGGACAAAATCCACTCAGGCAATCCAAGGCAGGGGCAAGTGACAGGAAGAGAGGAGCAGTCGGGAGTTTGGAGATGTTCACGCAGGAAGTGCAAACGGCAGTGAGCGCCAGACGTGGGCAAAGGTGCCGCATTTCTCCTTCCTGGCCACAGAAAGACAGACACAGAGCCCACGGCCAGGGGTGGACGCGGAGGCTGCACAGCCAGCTAGCTACCCTTGGCCTTTGATCTTGTAAAAAAGCGTTTACAGGTTTTACTTATTTATGTCTACAGAGAGGGGGAGAGAGGGAGAGAGAAACTGATGTGAGAGAGACACACTGATTGGTTGCCTTCCCTCCGTGCCTTGACCAGGGATGAACCTGCAACCCAGGCACATGCCCTGACCAGGAATCGAACCTGCTAGCTTTCAGTTTGCAGGATGAGGCCCAACCAGCTGAGCCACACCAGTCAGGGCCCCTTTGCTGATTGGACTCCAGTCTGCAGGCAGAGGGTGTCCATGCCGTGTCTGCTGGGAGGAAGGATGGGGGCCTGCATAGGTACACGGGCACCAAGGGAACCCCTTGTTCTTCATTCGGCCGACAGCTCTGACTGACCATTGATACCTCTGTCCCCGCCGTGTATCCTTGGAGGGAAGAATGATTCCCCTCTCTGGCCTGATCGACGGTTACATTGGCATCTCCGGGGCGGGGCCTGTTCTGAAACTCATAATTTGGCCAGTGTGGTACTGGCGCAGGGCCAGACACACCGACAGCACAGAGCAGTGACCCCAGAAACGAACCGGAGTTCATGCAAAAGTTGATGCAGGAGAGGGCCGAACAACAGTCAGGGTCAGCAGGGCGCCCCACGCTGCAGGTGGTCTTGGTGCCGCTGGCTGTCTGTCAAGGCAAAGAAGAGCTACCCTGACCTCACGCCGTATGCAGGAATCCACCCCAAAGAGAATACAGACACAGCATCCGAAAACAGACACTTCCAGTTCTCTAGATAAAAACACGGGAGCAAATATCTTTGTGATCCTGTGAAAGGGCAGGGCTTCATTTTCTTTTAAGATACGAAGAAGATACACATAAAGATGATCGATCAATTTCACTTAGTATCGTTTTACAAAAGGCTGTGTTTTCAAACCCAGTCGAAGTAAAGGGGAAAGAAAACCATAGACAGATGCCACTTGAAGATGGTTGCCTTTTGTATGCACACAACGTAATAGAGAGCACTTAAAAATCAGGATGAAGGGACAGCTGATCTCGCTAGAGAAATAGGCAAATGATGTACACGGG
>PVKM010052032.1:0-10345 GCA_004027735.1 Carollia perspicillata
AGCATTTGTCCGCTGCTCCCCTAACTGGCTTCCCACCAGCCCTTAGTTCATTCTGAAGGTCCTAGCTCATTCTTTGCCAGCACCCCCATTCTATTACACAAGAGCGTGGCTCCCGTTGTGTGTGCCACAGTAACAATTCTCTGTGCGGCAAACACACTGGAGTTCGAGCACCCTTTCATTGAAAATGACAAAACCACAACATGACCAGAACCCATTCAGGATTTCAACAGAGGAAGGTGGAACAGAGCAGAACTTTGCTATTCAGGAAATTCAGCCACGACTTGCTGCTGAACCCTCAGAGGCCCCGCACTGAGCCCTTTCCTGGGCCCAGGGGCTGGGGAGGAAGTGAAGACACGGCAGCCCCACCCGGGAGAAGCGGGGCCCTCAGACTCCACAGCAGAATTTCTTAAGCACGGGTACAAGCTCGGTTACCCCACAACTAGGACTCGAGCCTCTGCAGAGTGCGCTGACTCCCAGAAGCTGCCTGGCCCCGCAGTGGTCCAGGCCACCCCATCGGAGTTTTGCGGATGGTTTCAGGGAGGCTGGAATGGCCAGCCAAGCCATTGTCCTCTAAGTGGATGTCCAATGCATGTGAGCATGCCCATTCTCAAATTAGAGTCAAAACGTCCGTTGGTCACTTCAGGCTCTGATCTTCTTCTCCAAAGGCTAAGGACCACGGTGGCGGGGCACAGACATACAAACTCCTGTTTTCGTATAACGTAATGAGAATAGCTCTACATAAATGCAGAGATGTTTCTGTGGTTTTATAGAAAACGGATTGGGATCTCGATCCCTGTGTAATCAAAAATCCCTCCCTAGGGTTTGTAGTTTCATATATGAGTATATCGTTAAAGGTATTAATGGAAAGATGTTAAATAATAACTTGTTTTATTATTTGACATCTTGACAATCAACAGGCAACACACTGACTTGCAAATAGACGATTTTTGGTTCATTTAGGGTTTCTAGTGAATGATAGGCTCCCTACCAACGGGCAAGCTGAGATCCCCACAGGGAGCGCTCTGCCCCACGGCCGTCTGAATCTTACTGCCCCGGATGCGCACGGGTGATTCCCAAGCCTCGGCACCAAGCGGGGTTGTTTCGACTTTTAGGCAGACATGACTTGAGGTGCCAAAACAGCTTCCTTCTCAACTCTGACTCAGGGAAAGGAATTGGCACATTGTTATCAGCATTTTTAACCTAAAGAGGAGAGGAAAACCACCGAGCACTTGCCACATTTCGGTTGAGGGCATCTTCACTCCAGCCATTTCTCTCCTCTCTGTCATGCGCCCCCACTCAGTTCTTCACCAAAACCTCTTATTTCTACCTTCGAAATGCATCCACAACCTGACCAATGTTCAGTGCATCCCAACAAAAACCTGCATGCCAGCCTTGATCCTCCGTTCCCTCCCTCACCTGCCCCTCATCCAAAGCTGCTCCAAACGCCTGTCTTCAAGGACACGACAAACCAGCCACCCGCACCCACCTCCTCACTCTGCCTGCACCGCGTCCTGACCCAGACAGCCATCGCCTCCTCCCTGATCGGCTGCGACAGTGTCTCTGTTATTGTCCTCACACCCATGCTTCAGAATGCCCACCCTCTGCAGACAAAAAAACAAACTTGTGTTACAGCATGTCCATCACCTCCCGTGACATCCCAAAGAATTTAGAATAAAACTTAAAGTGCTGCCATGGCTGACAAGCTCGTCTCCTTCCTCTCGGCACGCACACCACAGCAGAGCCCGCTCTACCCGCAGTATTCCGGTCATGGCGGCGGCATGTGTGGCCTGAGGGCCCTTGTATTTAGGGCTCGGTCTCTGGGGAAGGCTCTTCCCACAGATCACCTGGAAACGCACAGCTCAGTTCTCAGCGGACAGTGCCACCTGAATACTTTGCAGTAACTCTCCCGGAAGTACTTCTGGTTCCTCCTAGTCCCCAGCTCTCCTAGCATTCTCTTCTTGTATAAGCAGCGTGTGGCTATCCGAGAAGCTTGCTCGCTCCTTTCTCCCTTTATCTGTTGTCTGTCAACTAGAATTTAAGTCCCATGCAAACACAAGCCTCGCACGCTTTCTGCGCCACTGACCCACTGTGCAGTGAATGCCCACTCAGGTCACAGCAACCCGGCAAGGGGATAGCACCATGCACCGGGGCGGGGGTGGGACCATCGGATTCTCACGATCCGTGAGAGGAGTGCCAATGGCCCAGCCATGTTGGAAAACTGGCAGCCTCCTACAAAGCCAGGCTTTGTCTTACTTTCTGCCCCACCCCTGAACCCCTAGATACGTAGCCAATTGTGTTGAAAACGCACGTCCTCACACATAGTACCACAGCTTTAATCACAGCCTCTGAAAACTGGAAGCACCAGCTACAAGCTGGAGCCCGTCCACACAACAGAATATTATTCAAAGGCCTAAAGAAATGAGCTATTGAAAGAAAAAATAAGGAGAAATCTGAATGTGCGTCACTCAGTAAAAGAAGCCAGTCTGAAAAAGACACGCACAGCTGGCGGGGTTCCGGCTGCGTGACACTCTGGAGAAGGAGCCTCCAGGGACGGTAGAAGACTTGTGGTTTGCGGGGTGGGGGCGGTGGAGGAGGGACCGACATGGGCAGCACAAAGGATTTCTGGGGCAGGAAGTCCACTCTGTGTGGTGCTGTCATGGAGGATCCCACCATCACACGTGAGTCAGAACTCAGAAGGGCATGCCTCCTTTCACTGTGTTTCATATTACCATGCTTCGCCGCTGTTGCCGTTTTTACAAATTGAAGGCAAGACCCTCCATCAGCAGATAGGCTATGACTTACTTTAAAGGGATATTCGCTTTATTGCCGGTCTGGAACGGAACTCACGATGCCTGTGAGGTTCGCCTATATCCACATAGGTCCACTAATGACAATACGCATAGCTCACCAACGTCTCATGTAATGGACACGGAACCATTTTTAGGATGTTGTACGTGACAGCTCTAAAATCTTCTGCTCTTCTACAAATCAAAACCTGTTCTAAAAAAAATAATGTCTAGTAATTAAAAAACAAAGCACCCCACGGCTTCGAGCCTGCAGAGCTGAGGGGAGGTGGCGAAATGGTTTTGCCACTCCCAGTCACGGTAGGAAGAAGAGCTCAGGTGTCCTCGAGAGTCCCTTCTTCTGCGCTGGCTGCTTCAAGAATCGGAGCACAAGTCATTTTAGGCGGAACGGTTACCTTGACAAGATGATGGATGGTTCTGATGATTCCTTGTAGGATATGAATCCTGAAATGTCACACATTTTCATGCTTCTCAATGCAGTTTTTCTCCCTTTGCTTCAGATGTTGAAAATTTATTCAGAAAACGTAGATCAATGAAGAGCAGCAGAGACTTTGCCGATGGAACTTGGTAAACAAAAGCTGAGAGATTTTGTGTCTGGAGTTGGACATAATCCAGGTGGTGTAATGAGAAAAGGCGGACCTAATCGTTAAGAAGGAGGGTCCAGGAGGGAGGGACAGACCTACGCAGTCAGTGGGACAGAGCAGGGAGGGAGGTCATGGCAGGGGTTGGGCCTGGGGCTTGCAGTCTGTCCTCACGCAGGACCACGTTAAGTTCTTGATTGCTGTCACGTGAAAGAGAGCCGTGATCAGCAAAGGCCATCGCCGCCTCCTCCCTGAGATGTTCAGCACTCTGGGGGTTGGACGGGGTCATCAGTTGAAATCGTGGCCCCTTTGTTCAGCCTTCTGACTGCACAGCTGGGTCAGGCCATGAAAGCCGCATGCAAGAGCTCGTGAGACTGTAGCAGACGATTTGTTTGGAATCGTGCAGAATTTGCTCTGCTTCGCACAAAGCCCTCTGCTGACATCTAGTATAACAGAGCCCATTTAGATAAATCCTTGAATTGGGACTCCACACACATACCATGGGTTCCCAGACAGAGACCGGCAAACTCGGGACATGAATAGTATCCAAATAATTGCTTAAGTTGAAGGTCAAGCTCATGTTACAAAGTGTGGCTATTAATCTTATCTGTGTGAAGACTCGGTCAGAAGGCTGAGCGTATTCAAGAGGCTGTCCGAAGAGGGGCTGTGTTTTAAAAAAGTGTGCCCTTCCTTCTTGCCTGTTTTGACCAGATGATCTGGCTGCTAATTAGACATTTATTTGAAAGAAAGAGCCACTTCAGTGTGTTTTTCTTCCAAACACGATGAGAAAAGATAGCTTTGCTAACGTTGTTATCTCGGCCTTGTAGGCATGAAAAACGGGCCAATGGACGCATCCTGCATCCATCAGATTTAAATGTGATTGCACTTCACTTCCCCCAGTTTATCCTCTGGGGCAGCTCATGCAGCTAGTTCTTCTGTGTCACGGGCGTTGCGATCAGGGGTGCAGGATCTCCAATCCAGATGGTAACTCCAAGCAAGTGACCTAACGTCTGCAAGCCTTGATTTCCCATCTGAAAAATGGCGACACTGGCACAACTCACTTCACAATGTTGGAGTCGACTGCGCCTGAGAACGATTCCGCTCTGAACCCACCACACACAGGTTCCTCCCACTACTGCAGTCCCGCCCAATCCACGGGTTGGCTGTCCAAGGTCTCAGTGACCCGCGGCCGACTGCAGTCCAAAAACATGAAGTGGAAAATTCCAGAAATAACAATCTGTACATTCTAATTTGCACTCCATTCTGAGTAGCATCATGAAATCTCCAGCTGCCTGGCTCTGTCCACACCCACACGGCATATGCTGCCCCTCAGCCAGTGACTGCATAGCCCTCCCGGTGACCAGACTGGTTATCAGAGAGAGAGGGAGACCACATTCACATAACTTTTATGACAGTAGATTATTGTACTGATTACATTTCATTATTACTGTCACTAGTCTCTCACTGTGCCTAGTTTATAAGTTGAACTTCACCACAGGTATATACAGGGAAACACACAGTATGTACGGGGTTTGGTACTACCCATGGTTTCAGGCATCCACTGGGGGTCTTGGAACGGGACCCCACAAATAAGGGGGGACAACTGTAAACATCGGAAGTGGTAAGGGCGTGGATCATTGCAGATAACGGGGTGACCTATTTAGAGGTCACGGTGCCGGAAGCTGAGATAGGAGCCCTGGCTCCCCTCCTTTGGCTCCTGGACACGCCCTCCCCTTCCTTTCTTTCCAGACTCTTCCAATCGCCACTCTCTGCTGAGTGCTGACCATGCGCCGGGCCAGGCGCTGGTCACTGGGGATACAGGGCTGAAGGGGACAGATTTGGTGTTCCCTTGTGGGGCTTACAGTCTGTTAACGAGAAGACTTCCTGATGCCAAGTCAGGCCAAGCTAACCAGTCTGCGTGCAGGATCGTAGTCACGCATTGCCAGGTGGTTCTTGCTATGTCATCATCTTGTTATTAAAGAGACTAACATGGAAGCAATTTGCTCAAAACTACAGCCTGTAGGCAAAGGAGATTGTAGTTTCCTTGCTTCGAGGCTTTATCTGGGTTGGAGTCTAGAGTAAACAGTCTTTGACAATGAGTTTCAGATGCCTAGGGATGTACAGTTGAAAATTTCAAGCAGGTGGGTGGATGTGTACATCTCAACCTTAGGGAAAAATAAAAAGCAAATATGAGTTATCAGCTCCAGGTAGGATTTGGACACCTGGGAATGAATGAAATTACCAAGGGCTGTGGAGTCAAGTCCCCTGAGGGAACTTATGCAAAATACCAAATGTCAGGTTCCCCCCAAGAGATTTTTATTTAATTGGCTTTCACTGGGGTCTGACCACAAGTTCTTTTGAAGTTTACAAAGTGATTTGAATGCACAACCAGAAATGAAGGCCATTGACTTAAAAAGAGAAAGGCCAAAGGGCCCAAGAGAGCCCCACATGAGAATTCATAAAGAGAGAAAAATGAAGCCAAAGAGACAGACGAGTAACTGGAAGCAGAGGTGAATTACAGCCAGGCAGACTGGGGACAGCGATATAAGTGAGAATTTGAATAATATTTGGAAATAGAGAAATGGGGCCAAGTAAAAATTTGAGGGGAAGAAGAGAAGATGCTCCCATCGGACTAAACCGCAGCAGCCCTAACACAGGGTGGAGGATTCACAGCAAAGTCCTGTTCCCATCCATCAACCACGAGACATGCGTGGGTCAGAGCTGTGGGCCCCCCCAGACAGACGTCAGCCCCTCTCCGATTGGCCACATATCCAGGTCACACGGGGTGCCCATCCATAATGCAGGATGAGGTGACAGTTAATTTAGGTCATCAGATATTGTCTGGGACCTTGACATCCATCTACTTCCTCCCATCATCAATTTAAACAAACTGCTGGTGCTGTAAATTCCTTCCCGGAGAGCTGGTGCGGGCAGAGCGGGCGGGCACTGGAGAATTCTCCAGACTGGTGCTCCAACTCACTCAAGGAAAAGACCTCACCTCGGATGCCTGCAGAGGGATGTGCCCCCCACCAAATTTCCACAAGTGTGATTCTTGGACCCTCCTGTTAACCTTTTGCTCTGCACGGAATTTTTGCTGGGTCGGTATTTGTTTTCTCCTGTCTGAAGTCACAGTTCAGCCAGAAGGTGGACCTTCCCTGCAGGAGCAGCAACCTGGTTGGACCCATGGTCTGGGGTCACGTTCCCGTGTGTGGATCCCAGTCCCCGTGACTTAATCTGGTTCTGTCACACTTCGTCCTCGTGTTATCTGGGACACTGACACGGACACTCAGAGACTCAGCTTTCAAAAGTGGAAAACGGCGGCGCCCACAGGACAAACCTCGTCGGGTCTGCAGGAATCTCTGGCACGAGGTTAGGGATGGCTAAGTGTCTACATTGTTGTAGCACTGTCATTATTTGTGTCATTTCTCTTTCACCAAAGTTACTGGGAAGCTCACGATTAAGGGTATTTTCTGTATAATGAACAACTTCAGGTGAAGTGACATAAAATATTGTAAAAAACAAGAAATGCCCCTGCCCTTGAGGAAGGTGTACTGGGTGCGGGTGTGGAAGCACAAGTGTGTGCCCTGCCCTGGGAGCCCCACTCTCTTGCTCAGTACACAGGGGTTTCAGGCCTTCTCTTGTGCTGGTCTCCACAGTACCTGGCACACAGTAGGGACTCAACACCCAAAATACACCCCAAATGAATGGATAAGCCCATCCCGAATCATTGGTTCACAATGGGAAAACCCCAGCTACAGGACTGCCTTCGTATCCCACCACTGATAAATGAACATGGAAAGTACAATTTTAGGATAAAAGTTTCCTCTGTTCCAATTTTTATTGGCACGTTCAGCTTCAAACAGATAATGCATCGGTCTGGTCAGGCTAAACCCGAGCAGGGAGTCAGCGTCAGAGCCCTTCACCAATGTGTTGTGTCTTAACGTGAGAGTAACACACACACACACACTGAACCTGATGAAGCCGGTTTTCACCGGCGCTCATTCTGATCCACTGAGACCGTGTGTTGTGCTCAGTGAGGAGCCACGGTGCTGGCCATCCTCCTCCTGTCCACTCCGAGCACGCGTGTGCCCATCATGCTCCCAAAGGGGCAGGGATTTCTCCTGCTTTCTCTGCAATGCCATTGTGACAGCTGGCCGGTGGCAGTGTTGAGAGTCCCCTCCTTTGAAATATTGCAGTCAGGGTTGCTACAGTATCCCTTCTAATCAGAATTATTAACTTTGAGTCGATGGGCCATTGGGAGGAATAAAAGGCAAAGAAGCACCGATTATAGTGGAAGGAGTGGCCTCACCACCTCCTGGACCCCTGTCCCCAAAGCCCCCACCACCTCTGCACACGCCTCACCCATGTCACAGGCAGGGCTGCAGAACCGGCCTCCAGCTCTCACTGCTGTTCTGCTAGGCTTCAGTCCCTGTGATCTGGACAGCAGCAGGTGAGGTCCTAGTGTGCGTGGGGTAGGAGGCGCTGTGCCCGCCCACTGCGGGGAACGGAAACAGGCCTGCTCCCTGGGAGCCCAGCTCCTCTGCCAGGAGACCAAGTCCTCAGGAGTGCGTGCTCAGGAGGCCCCCTGGGCTTCCAGGGCGGGCACGGGACTCCACGCCAGACTCTGCATTTAATTAACCACAGAAACCGAAGTCCCTTGACCTCTCCGGGTCACCGTTTTCTCACCGGCGAAATGGGGCAGAAGGGACCACATCCACGGTTCCACGCGTCTCACAGTGCCATGGCAAGGGTGAAATCGGATGGAGATGTGACCTGATCAGTGTGGCTGCCACTGCGAGTGGCTGTATCACACACCTGTGAGTCTGGGTGTGGGTGACCCACAGCCTCTGTGTGTGTGTGTGTGTGTGTTTGTGTGTGTGTGTGCTCTCCCGTGCTAATTGTGGTGAAAGTGCCCTGGGGACTGGCGGCCAGTTCCACCTGGCAGGTGAAGCAGGCAAGGGGTCATCAGGGCCGAGGGCCGGCTTCCCCCAGCAGACCCCGCCCCTTGACCGGGCAGCGCGGCTGACAGCTTGGCTCCTGTCATCTGCAGGAGGGGCTGGGCAGTGGTCAGGGGCCTCAGCCTCTGTCTTCTCCCTGAGCCTTTACAGGGAGGCAGACACGGTCCCTTCGTGCCTAAAACGTGCTTAATCCAAGCTGGCCTACTGATGTACAGGGAAAGGTCTCAAAGTGTTCACCACTTTTCCAGGTAGGTCAGGGCCAGAGGCCTTCGGTCAGCTCACAAATAATTGACTAATGTGACAAAGCTAAATAGTGTTAGATTTGTTCACCAGGGCCAGCCAATTATTGCTCACAACATTCTCCAATATGCCAATGCATACATTAGTGTCCCTTTCTTCAATCCAGCTGTCTTCCAAAGGTCTTCCCCTTTGAAACAGCAGAGAGAAACTCAGATTTTGTCCACAACTTCCATCACGTAGACCCCGCTCTAGTAACCATCTGGGGATTCCAGCCCGTCTCCTGCTCCTGTCTCTGATGGTGGTGTGTTCTGTGGGATACAGGAAGAAGGCAGCGTTCCCTCCAGACCCAGCCGTCCTCTGCTGGGCGGCAGCTGACCTGCCCTGGTCTCTGGGCTGGGGGCAGGTGAGCTGTCCCCTCGGCCCTCGGCAGTGGGGTTCTAACACCTGGCACTGGAGTCCACTTGCTGGTCCTGATTTCCTTCATGCCACAGCCTCTCCACCCTGACCATGGGCCTCTGGGGGAGAGCACAGGGCCCTGATCCTCAAGCACACACTGGGGGCTGGCCAGGCCCACGGCGATCTGCCGCGGTGGGTCCCCTATCCTCCCGTCCCGTCATTGTTCCACACGAGCGGGGCATGAGGCCCAAGTGAAGGCTGGCACTGACTAGCGGGCAGCGCAGAGAGCAGGTGGACAGGCAGGGAGGGAGGCGTGCCAGGGGCTGCCTCCCTTGCTCTTCCCTGTCTCTTCTCTCCGCTACTCCCCCACCAGGGGCTGGAAAGAGCCCCCTTCCTTTCCCTTTGACCCTCTCTTCCTTTCTAACCAAGACCTCTCCTAAACAGGGACAAATCAATTTAATCAGGCTGCATTTGAAGAATGATATAGTCACCGCAGGGACAGGAGCCAGAAGAAAGGGGCTGGGGTCAGAGGCCAGCCCGGCGTGGGGTACAGCACCCTCACTGCGTCTCAGGGCAGGGTCTAGAGAGGCGGGTGTCACAGAGATTGCCTGGAGCCAGAGGCCCGGTTCTGGGGGCTGCGTGACTTCCAGCAAGTCCTTCCCCTCCCTGAGCTCCACAGTCGCACTCTGCAGTGATCCCTCTAAGAACTTGCACTGAGAACCCGTAAGAACTTTAAGGATTGCACAGAATACTTTGCACGAGCCCGGGGCCCGCAGCCTGATTTCTCTTCTCTTTGTGTTTCTCAGTCACATGAAAACCGAGACAGGGATGGATAAAGGCTGATCATGAGAAGCCACTGACGGGAGCTATTGGCTCACCCCCTCTTGTAACACTGACAAAACCAAGGGGCCTTTCCACAAGTACTTGGTCTAGCGTGGCCATCAGGGGCTTGAGGAAGCTGGTGGCGGTGTGCAAGCACAGGCATCGGCAAGCTCCCTGGGGCCCCCTGCGCACTTCTGAAACTCATCCCCGGTGAAGATCTCTCCCGTGTTCAAGCTCCTAATCGCAGACTTACCTGGAGAGCAGGTCAAGGGCATTCATTAACGATGTTTCGACTACATGAGCCCTGACGGCAACTGTGAAATGAATGGGAAAGCTAGGTTGGAGACGCCCTGCATGGGGAGGCTGCAGTGGCTTTTGGGAAAGAGAGAGTGGCTTGGATTGCGTGCATTGTCACACTGACTTGGGCACCGACGTGTGCTCCTCCATCGCCTGGTCTGTCCACTGTGGTGGGGCTTCCCTCCCCCTCTATTTCCTGATGTTCATGCGAACTTTAAATGAGGAAGTGACATGGACCTCATTCGTA
>PVKM010052033.1:0-10336 GCA_004027735.1 Carollia perspicillata
ACAAATAAACCAGGACAGATCAGGGAGCAGTAGGACTGGGGGGATTTTCTCTTTTCTCCTTTGTGCTCGTCTATAATTTCTATTTTTCTACTACAAGCAAAATTACCCTGTAGGGTTTGAAAAATAATAGAATGTTATTAATGTGCACGAATAGGAAAATTAAAAATGTCCATTACCTTCCCAACTGGCCCCAGAGTTCAGGGACAGAGGAAAGAAATAGTAGTGATAATAACAATAACAACAACAACAATGCACTCAGTATTCCTGTCTCATTTACACCTCAGCTCTCTCGGGTTGGAACTATTATTAACCCCATTTTACAAGTAAGGAAGCCAGGACTCAGAGAGGTTGGCAAGTTTTAAATGGTGGGAGGGAGGCAAAATATCCCTAACTTGGAAAATTCCTTCTGCTTAAGAAGAAAGCTTGGCCCAAGGCGCAGTGGGAAACTGCCCGCTGCTCAGGGGCTGCCCGCCTCAGGCTGGCATTGTAGGTATGAGACCCAGCCAAATGAGACCTTATCACTGTGGACCTCACAGCCGGGCCAGGTGCCAGGGATGCAAGGACACGGTGAATGAGAAAACAAAGACATCCTTTAGAAGTCACTGTTTTTCTAGCTGAGATCTAGTTCTAGATTTGGCAAACAGAGCTTTTCCAGATAAACACTCCCTTCCTTCTCCTGGCAAGGGCCCGGCTGCCAGACTCTTACAAGAAAAAGTGCTCCTGGAAGACTGGGTTTCTGCAGCCTGGAATGGTTTGAGTCTTCTGATGGCGTCGTTGGTGATCTTCGGGGATCAAAGAAATCTTGAGTTGGAGAAAGGTAAGCATTAGATGATTACTTGTGGCAATAGAGTCACCTAAGCCCAGAGGCTGACTCTGCACATCTCCAGTCAAAGGCTTCCCCCATGTCCTCCACACCAGCCTCTGCAGAGGACAGGTGGAGTCCTCAGTCAGATGCTGGGGAAGAATGAGAAGCCTGGGCTGCAGGTCTTGGAATCAAGACACCAGCACAGGGCCTCACAGTGGGTGATGCCAGAAAGGTAGCCATGGGCCCAGCCAGAGATGGGGCACAACTTGACCATCTCTGCTCCTCCTCCAAGCAGAAGGATTGCCCACAAAGCACAGGCCTCCTCTCTTCTGAGTTCCCGGCAGCTGTGAGTGCCCCCTCCACAAGAGGCTCCAGGTTACTCTGCCAAGTCCCCCACTCCATGCTCTCGCCCTAGTGCATCCATCCCCTGCTCAGGCTCCCGCCCTGTTCCAGACCAAGTCCTTGTCCACAGGGAGCTCTGACCAGCCTGGGGGCTTCTGGAAGGGTGCAGAGAAGTACATCAATCCCTGGCATCGAGGCTGCCATACTGTGGGAGGCGCCTGGCCTTTGGCTCTGGCTAGGAGTAGCTCCCTCACCCCATGGGGCCTCTGTCTTCACTGCAAGGGCCCCACTCAGATGGAGCCACCAGCCCTCAGAGACACTCCCTCCACTCCTTCACTCAAACCTGGCCATGCTGCCTCTGGTCCCGGGGAGGTGAGGGGTGAAGGTGTTGCTTTTCATGAGAGGGCTTGGGGTTATCTGTGGCTTTCTACCATCCACATGCTCACCTGTGTGGATGACTGAGATCACCCGGAAGATTCCCAGTCTTGTGGGGAGCCCTAGGCACCAAGCCAGGCTAAGGGAAGGGGCCTATCTTAGCTCAGGGCCTCGCCCCTGGGCAAAATAAAGGCCTACTGACCAAATGATGAGGAGGTCACTGTTACCTCAAATGGCCCCAGGTCCACAGAGGTACAGGGACCTTGGGACTCAGTCCAGTAAGGGCCTGTCACCACCCCCACCCCACCCATATCCACCCCCACCTCCATTACATACCTTCACATAGGGATCACAGGTGCCAGGCTTTTTGCTCATCAGGCCTTTGCCTTCCATGACTAAACAGAGAATTAAAATGTCGGGGTCAGTGGGTGGGAAAGATTGTTACTGGGCCCTTAATCTGCATGACCACCATTGGATACTAATCCCTCTCCGGTCTAGTCCACTCCCGCCATCTCGCACACTCAGGCAGCACCCTCGCTGAGGCAATACAGGGTGCACTCAGTCCCGATTCCTACAGCTGGAAGGGAACATGCAATTTATTGAGTCCAACCCCTCACTTATGTGGAAGACAAGGCTATGAGGGGGGCCCAAAGACAGTAAGAAACTTGTCCAAAGTCACAGAGCAGTGGGATGACAGATCCATGTCTCTTGGCTCCGCAGGCCAGTGTTTCTCCCACCACAGACCGCCTGCTGGGAACAGAGGGGCTGGGCTGGAGAGCTCGCCCTGCACAGCAGTGCGTGCGGTGGCTGACAGACAGCATAGCGCACCAGGTAAAACATGGCTCCCGAGGTGGACGGACCGGAGCGTGGATCCCAGCTGGACCGTGTACTAGCCACGTGAGCCAGAACAAGAAGTTTCTCCTCTCTAAGAACGAACTTGCCATTTCTGAAATGGGTTTGTGCTAATAATATCTGCCTCACAGCATAGATGTGCTGATTAAATGAGATCGTGTGTTCAAAGTGGTCAACAGAATGCCCGGCAACTAGGTAACTACTCAACAAATGTTCGTTAAAGAAAAGAATAACAAAGACAGGCAAGGGATCGGTGAGGGGTTCAGGCCTGGCCACAAAAGCAAGCATGGCCCATTTGCCTGAGTTCTGCAGAAACTGGCAGACCTGACAGGAGCTGAGCCTCTTTTCCACTTTCCTCTGTGTTCAGTTTTGATTAAGCCCTGGGGTTTGGCTCAGATGAAAGTCCTGTAGTCTGCAGCATGAGGCCTGGGAAGCCAAAGAGGAGGGGGCAGGCAGGCTGGTCAGGATGAAGGCCTGAGACTGGGGAGAAGCCAAAGCAAACTGTGCAGGACAAATGGAGCGGTGGAGGCCAACACACATTTTGCAAAAACTGTTTGCACAGCTGGAGTCAGGCTCTGGCGGGCAAAGAATCTCACTCTGCTGGTCCTTGGGAACTTCACCTTGGGCTCCCCCAAGGCCAAGACCCCAGGCCCCAGGCGCCTGCTGGTCCAGGCTGCCTGGTATCCTAGTGACACCCTTGAGGGTGTGGTCCCTGAGGGCAGGATCCGGGCCAGATGAGCCCTGGCTCTCCCTGGCTCTCAGGGGATGCACTCCCATGCCAGATAGACCAAGGTGACACGGTGTAGTCAGGGCTGTGATGAGGACACAGAGGAGGAAGCAACAAAGTCAGCCCAGGCAGAGAGGTCGGGGATGATTCCTAGGTGGGAAACCATGAGGGTAAATGAGCCTTCTTCCTGAGTCTTGATGATGAAGGCAGGCATAGGTCTTGCAAAATCAAAGAGAGAGTTATTTTTCAAAAGGAGTTCAAAAAGAAGGCAGGCTGTTCCAGGCAGCAGGAACAGAGGGTGCCAAGGCACAGAAGCATTGGCGAGCATGATGCAGTCAAGAGGGTTGCATGTCACTCAACGGAACAGCGGGTGGATGGCGCCTTTAGCAGCAAGAGTCAGGGAAGCTGGAGAGATAGGCAGGGCCTGCTGGGCCCAAACAGAAGAGCCCAGGCAGAGGGGACCATAACAGAAGCTTGATAACTTATTTGTGTGCTGGATGGAAGGATGAACAAATGGGTAAACGGACAGGTAAAGTGAAAAGTCCTCTGGGTGGCACAGAGGACCTCCATCACCTGGCCCTGGCTCACTCTTCTACCCCATCTCACGTGCCCCAGTCAGGTTAATCTGTTCTTCAGATGAATCATGTTCTCTGTGACCCCTTTGTACTTGCCGCCCCCCCTCCCCGCCTCCCCCTGCGTGGAATGCCTGGCCTTCCTGCTCCCTTCTGCCTGGCTCAGTCCTGTTCCTCCTTCAGGATAAAGTGTGGGCATCACCCCCTTTGCCAAGTCTTCCCTGGCATCCTATCAGCACCACCTAGACAGGGAGAGGTGCTTCCCTTTTGTGTCCCCGCCCCCTAGCCCACAGCCAATGCTCAATCGGTCCATTTTGGAATGCACTGTTTCCTACCTTATTTAACGAACACTAAAACAGAGCTTGCGTGGTGGGCACTGCCCCAGGTGTTGTATTAATCCTAACTCCTTTAATCCTCACAACAGCCAATAAGATAGGGATGCTATTACTGCCATCTGACATAGGAGAAAGCTGAGCTTGCTGAAGGCCGCTCAGCAGTAAAGCAGCAGAGAGGGAGGACAGGGAAGCTCTTCAGTGGCCCTGCTCCACCAGCCAAGGGTGACATGGATGTGCCCAGGAGCAGCTCCAGCCGACCAGGGAGAAAGCCCCCTGTGTGGGCTCCATCACATCAAGGGCGGGACTGGGGGAGGGTCTCTAGAAAGAGTGCCAAGTGAACGCCTACTTTTTTTCAATGGACGCATGGAAGGACACTGTACAAAGATAAGAAACGAAGCCTTGGCCCAAGGTAACACCACCACCAGGCAGGAGGCCGAGTGGCCCACCCCTTCCCTGGCAGACCTGGCATGCAGCCATACTCACTGTGGAGCAGCAGAATCCGGGCCTGGGCATCAATGGACAGCTTCAGCTGACCTAAGGAAATAACAACAGAAGAATAACTCTCTCTCATCTCCTTGTTGGGGGAAAAGTGGAGTCACGGTGACGGGAATGCTCTTTCGTTCACGTGAAGCTCATTAAAGATTCATACATTCTCTGGACAGGAAGGGGGCTCAGAAGCCACCTAGTACAGCTTCCTCACCATGTCAGAAGTCCCGCCCACAATACTCCAGCAGTGGTGCTCTAGCTTAGACTTCCCATTCCCCTCTGGGAATGGGAAACTCATTACTTTACAAGGTAGCCCAAAACAAAACACCAGGTCATCCTCACAGACACCCAGTGGCCCTCCAGCATGGACAGGGGAAAGAACCACACTCCTCTTCCTCAATGGCATGTTGAAAATCTTCTCTCAGTGCAAAAGACTCTTCCTGGAACCTCAAGAACCTGCTGAACTCAATCCACCCAGTGGATATGCAGTGGGGAGGCAAAGAGGGCAGGCAGGACCCCTCAGCCTGCAGCAACCTTATGCATCAACCAGAAAACCCTTGCATCCACTCCACCCGTGACAACCCTGTGTAACAATCATCTGCTTCTGCTTAATCACCTCCAGTGATGAGAAGCTCACGTCCTGAAATGGGAGCCCTTGTGCTTTTGAGATAGCTCTGATTGTTCAATGCTCCATCTTTATTGAGCCAAGAGTGGCCTCTCAGTAACTTTCATTGACTAGACCTCGTTCTACAGTGTGGGATCCCTCCTTTAGACCAAAGTTTACAATCCTTCCACCGTCCCTCATGGCACAGTGAGACATCCCTCATCACTCTGCTGTTCACCTCTGGGCATGTCTCATGGAACTAGGGTGGTGACTGGGGCTTGTGCTTTGATGCTGGCTGGAGGAAGGCCAGGCAGGGTTTGGAGGACAGAAAGGAGAGAAGCAGAAAGGAGAGAAGCTTCGTGTCTTCCACCTCTGGAGCAATCCACCAACCTCTATGAGCTAGCAACCACTTGCTCCTCGCTCTTTGGGGTATTTAAGCTCCAAGCCCTGCCAATCCAGACTCCAACAAACCCTGGTTCGTATCTCCACCGATCAGAAATCCCTGCTGCTCCCCTACCCAGGACACTGATCTCAGAAGCCCATGAGGCCTGTTCTATCTAGTTCCAGCACCAACTAATCTCCTCTTTCAGAGCCGCGATGCCCATGGCTGCGACAAGGAGCTAATTACAGGGGTTGCCGCACTCTGAGCTGTGTGGGGATCAGATAACGCTGGAGGGTGAGGAGGTCCTTAGATGAAAGGCGCCAGGAGAATCCACGGTATTATTAGCTCAAGGACTGGGGAATCACCACTCTGCTGGGACTCCCTACCTCGGAGAAGCCTCCTATAAAAGCTGTGCCTGATCCAGTGTGGCGTGGGAGAGGGAGGCTGGAAACAAACGGGGCCGAGCATTCACTGGTTGGAACTCAGCTACCCAGAGGCACCTATGTTTGTAACAAAAAAACATTGTTTTTCTGAAATCTTCCAGCACAACAGGTCACTAATTCCATACAACAAAACTTTGCCAGCACCTCCACTAAGCCCTGAGTGAGGAAGGGCCGATCTGAACAGCCCAGTGCTTGCTCCCCAGAGCTCACAACGCAGGGGATTAACAGGGGATAGGCAAGGCCACGGGTGGAACCGAAGAGGAGGATGGGCCTGGGGTGAAGACCAACTCAGAAATCCGGTGAGTCCGCCTCTGTCCACGCAGCTCCCCTCCAGGCCCTGCCAAACAGGTCCTTTCAGGGACAGCCAGGGTGCTCTACACATTGTCACAGCAGAGAAACCAAACCCAGAAGCCCAGGCTCAGTGCAGGCCAAAGTGCAGGACAGCCTCAACACAGGACACACCCTGCCCCGGCCCATCCTAGGGCTCGTAGATGAGGGAAAGATGGAAAATGAGACCTTTCCTTCAGCCATGACCATCCTCTGTGTCCTCCCCCCTCGCCCATTCCATCAAATGTCTGAGGACCCCAAAGTCATCTTGCCCATCCTCCTCATTTGGTAGCCAAACAGTCATGACCAGTGATGGGAGGTTGACTTGCCTTGGGCCCAGAGTGACCAGACTAGGCGGGGCCAGAACCTGGACTAGAATTCTGCCCCAGCTCCAGCACCATTTGTTGGGCACCGGCCCATCTTCCAGTATACTCACAGCCATCTAATGGCACCACTGCAACCGCCAGTGCAACCCTGAGGTTCAAGGGCAAAGAGAGCCATATCAGGCATGGGACCATGTGCAAGCTTTGCTCAAGAAGGCAAGAGAAAGCCAAGGAGAGGGCAGGCTCCAAGAAATGTCCCCAAGTCTAGAAAAATAAGTCACTAGAAGGGGCCTTCAGCTGGTGTAGGCATCAGCTAATTAAGCCCCTCACAAGCCCTCCAAATTTCTAGTGTTGGCAACACCTCCACTTTCTCCCCAGGCTAAGGGTATAGCCTATGAGCGTACCCAGGAATGTTCAGGCTAAAAGGCCGGAAGTCATCCTCATCAGGGTGTTCACGGGCCCTGGGAAGAGCATGCCCCTATTTTCATGGGGCTGCATTGGACACCAACTCTGTCTGCCAAGGGTGGCAGTGACGGGTACCCAGAGAGGCTACAGGAATGTACCAGAGACCTGGGGCACAGAGGCAAAGGAAGAACAGGCGGGGCCCCGTATAGCAGGAAAAATACTGGATGAGGGTGAGCTTCAAAAAGCGCCGAGAAGGCAATGAACTCAAATTCTGCTGGGCACAGCACTTGCGGAGTCCAGATTCACCGAGCACTGAGGGAAGAAGGGTACAGAAGCTGGCTGAGGAAATACAATGTGGCAGACTGCCCTCACAGTAGAGGACCTCAAGAAGATGAATTCTGACTCTCAGGACACAGTCAGGAAGAGGCACACTCTAGAATAGGTCCTAGAGAGAGGCCCTGCCACTCCAGGGTGTACAGAGAATATATCTATAAGTGATTTGTCTGGCTAGCATAAAGTCATCTCAAAACCCTATTCGCCCCAAACACAATTCCCATTTAAGAACTGTCATGTAGGCCCTGGCTGGCGTAGCTCAGTGGATTGAGTGCGGGCTGCGAACCAAAGGGTCGCAGGTTCGATTCCCAGTCAGGGCACATGCCTGGGTTGCAGGCCAGGTCCCCAGTGGGGGCCATGTGCGAG
Organism: Carollia perspicillata; assembly: GCA_004027735.1. Taxonomy (NCBI): domain Eukaryota; kingdom Metazoa; phylum Chordata; class Mammalia; order Chiroptera; family Phyllostomidae; genus Carollia; species Carollia perspicillata. The sequence continues at coordinate 7,678 of PVKM010052033.1, forward strand.
GCAACCACACATTGATGTTTCTCTCTCTCTTTCTCCCTCCCTTCCCCTCTCTAAAAAAAATAAATAAATAAAATATTTTTAAAAAAAGAACTGTCATGTAGTGCCCTGGCTGGGGTGGCTCAGTGGATTGAGTGCTGGCCTGCAAACCAAAGGGTCGCAGGTTGGATTCCCACTCTAAAGCACATGCCTGGATTGTGGGCCAGGTCCCCAGTAAGGGGAACTTGAGAGGCAACCACACATTGATATTTCCCTCTCTTTCTCCCTCCCTTCCTGTCTCTAAAAATAAATACAATCTTTAATTTAAAAACAAAACAAAACCTGCCCTGTGTTGAAAGCCACAGGAAGAGGGATAATTTGGGGGGATAATTTCAGGACAAGTGTACAAAAGAAGCTGGGTCTCTGTGGAACTGGCCAGCCCCTCCCTCCCTGCATTTATTGAGACAAGTCTATACCTTGAGTTGTATTTGCAGGAAGGAGGGAGGGAGCCTAGTCAGCTGCCAGGCACCCCTCTCTCCATGGGCCCCCGGCCACGCCAACCAAACAGCAGCTTGATTAAGGCTCACAAAGGGCCGTGTATATTTATCAATTGTACTTTCTGCCCTCTAAGGGAGAAATGGTAGGTAGGCTGCAGTAGTAGGGGAAACTGGGAGTCACATGGCTTCTGGGATGTAGCCCTGGAGAATTTCAAGCATCTGTTGTTTTGAAGAGGGGGAATCTTGAGTTCCATTATAGGAGCAGCCCTGGCTTTTGATGGTGCCCACTGGCAGAAAGGGACCTACAGAGCAAAAGCGAGCGGGTGGCTTCTGTGGTGGGGTAGAAACCATGATGGGTCCGTTCAACCACTTCATCTGACTCTCCACTTCCTTCGAAACCTGATAGTACTGTGGTTTCCCAGCTGTTGCTCCTTTCGGGGACAGACCGCTCTGGCCAGCCCCGGTCAGCTAACATCTTGACTGCAGCCCCCACAAGCGATCCTGAGCAAAGTCCACCCAGCTAAGCCACTCCCAAATTCCTGAATCACAGAAACAGTGAAATAATAAATGTATGGGTTTTTTAAAGCCGATAGATAGGGGGATGATTTGTTAGGAAGCAACAGACAACTAATATAAACCCACATTGCCTCCACGGTTGGGCAACATCATTCTGATCTCAATTCCGAGGCAATTTTTCAATTTTAGAATTTGTCAAGAAAATACAGTTTTAGAAGACTTCCTGTTTTTGGTTTTCTTAATAATAAAGAATTTTGATGTATAACCCATGACAACAGACAACAGTGTGGTGACGGCCAGAGGGAAGAGGGAGTGGGGGCTGGAAGGAGGGGGACAAAGAGAAAAATGGGAATGGGAACAACTGCAATGGGGTCAACAATAAAAACATTTTAATAATAAATAATAAAGAATTTTGATAGGTTCAGACCGCTGTTTGTTACCACCACGACTGCAAAATCTGAAATTGTCCCATATTAACCCAAGGACAGCCCAGCACATTCATGAGAATACTTCACCTACAGAACAAAAAGTGTTCTTTCTTTTTCTTTTTAAAGAACAGTGTTTTTTTAAAGATTTTATTTATTTAATTTTAGAGAGAGAGGGGAAAGGAGGGAGAAATAGAGGGAGAGAAACATCAGTGTGTGAGAGATACATCAATTGATCAGTTGCTTCTCACATGCTCCGAACTGGTGACCTGGCCCACAACCCAGGCATACGCCCTGGCTGGGAATCAAACTGGTGACCTTTCAGTTTGCAGGCTGGCACTCACTCCACTGAGGCACATCAGCCAGAGCCAAAAGGTTTTCTTTTATATAGATTTGTGTATAATACTATAAATATAAAAATTCACATTACACTGCCTTTCACAATTTTCCTTTAGATTTTAATTTTTAATCACATAAAGTCATGCCATTTTAATTCCAAATTGTCAGTTTTACCACATTTTATAAATTACTCAGCATCCTTATTACTTTTATTACAGACTTTTTTCCATAGTCAAATGTTATTTTATAATGATGAGCATCTGTTATGTGCTTGTAGACAGATTTAAGTCACACAATGAAGTCAATAATCCCTTCATTATGTTTCATATTTGTGGCATTTTTTTCACTGTCAAATAAAGTTTCCCAGAGGAACAATTTTAATATGGAAAACACAAGAGAGGAAGCATAGGACTTCTGGTCAAAATGGCAGATGTAAGCAGACATGGCTCACCTCCTCACACAAACACATCAAAATTACAACTAAAATATAGAATAACCATCACTCAGAACTGTCAGAAAACGAGATGAATGGAAGTCTGACAACGACAGAATTAAAGAAAACACATCCACCCAGACTAGTAGGAGGGGCACAGACATCGAATGGGCCGGGCCCACACCCACATGTGATGGATAAAAATTCAGGAGGGATATCTCAGGAGTGAGGAGTCCTGCTGCACACCAGACCCCAAAGCTCAGGGTTCCAGTGCCAGGAAGGTAAGTCCCCACAGCCTGTGGCTGCAAAACCAGCAGCAATTGAGTCAGTGGAAGAAACTGCTGGAGCCACAAGCAGTTTCTCTTAAAGAACCCACACGTGGACTCACCTACTCAGACTCACTCCCTCTGAGCTCCACCACTAGGGTAGTAGCTTGAAAGGCACCAGTGGTATACAGGGAGAGACTGAAGTGC